>MCJB01051952.1:3562-177152 GCA_002018475.1 Nicotiana obtusifolia
GTGGGGGGGGGGGGTGAGGAGGTTTTTAAGATTGTGACCAAACTATTGTATTTGAGTTGCCTACATATCTCGGGTTACACGAGAATCAGGTTGCGTGTAACTATGGAAGATTGAGTACTACTTATGAATCGTAGCCTCAAAGAGTGGAAGACAAATGTTTGAGGACGAAAACATTCGTGTGATCTCGATATTGCTTCCAAGATTGCCCCTCTGTTGGACTTTGGTGACACCGGGACATGAATGTTGGATGATGGATAGATCGATTTGAATGGTTTTGGATATGAATGCGGTCGGGATCAGTGTTGAGTTTTCCTGCATATCTCGAATGTTATAAGAATCAGGCTGATTGTAGTTCAAGAAGGTGATGGGATGATTTTGATTCTTGGGAGCTGCCCCAGCGTCAAGCTGTAAGGATACTGGATGTTTTATTTAACTATAGGGGACTGCTTCATCCTGTTTCTCTCCCCATGATGTTGCATTTTTCTTGAGCATTTCTGTGAGTGGTGAAATGTATGTAGAGATATTTGGGATGAAATCTCTATTTGGGGACATGCTGCCGATTATTGTTGGAAAGCTCGACGTGCGTCCTCAAAATCTACCCTAATTTATTTCCTAGAAGATAGTTTCACGTTGTGTCTTATTGGTAAAGTTTACGAGGTGTAGACTATGTTTTCGTTTTAGAAGGATGGACATTTGATTTTCAAACGAAATAGGGTCATAGGAAGGAACTCTAATTCGTTAGAGATTCGGGCTAGATATCGGTCCGAAGTGGTCAGAGCACTTTAGATTCTTTTGAGGAAAACGGGCATGTGTACCGGTCCGAAGTGATCGGAGCACTTTGATTTGAAGGAAATTCGGACTGTGTACTGGTCCAAAGCGATATCATAACTTTGATTTGAAGGAAATATGGGCTAAGTATTAGTCTGAAGTAATCAGAGAATGTTGATTTGAAGGAAATCTTGGCTGAGCACCGGTCCGAGGTGATCAGAGCACTTTGATTTGAAGGAAATCTGGACTGTGTATCGGCCCAAGGCGATAACGGTGCACTTGAATGTAAAAGGAATCCAAGGCTGGGTAACGGTCCGTAATGATCGGGGCACTTGAGTGTAAAAAGGAAATCCGAGCTGTGTACCGGTACGAAGCGATATTAGAGCATTTAAATCTAAGATACCTGTATTAGGAGGTGGGCGCCTCTAAAAATTAACTTGAAATGAAATGCCCCACTGTTTAGGAGGGCTCTTGGAAAAGCCAGAAGCCATTATTTTTCTATATAAGAAAATTGATTAAGAGGGTTCTGTAATTAATAACTAAGTTAGGCAATAGATGCGCAAATGATAGAATTTTGAAATGATATGGCCGGATGTGAGCTAAACTGCCTACATATCTGATGGAATCATACCAAAACGAGTTCGATTACAAAAAGTGATTTAATCCGATAAGGATTGCCTATGTATTACTACCAAAGGAAATCAAGTCATGGCGTAGTTTTGTTACAACAACACATAACTACACTGTCAACAAAACTTGATTCTTCCGTTTTCTGTATTTTTTGCTATTTCGTAACCTTTGTGGAGTGTATTTGACGATTTGAGAAGTAAAGAAAGATAGCAATTTTATTGATTGATCGTAGTTTTCTGACTTGACTTTGGTTGGTACCAACAATTAGTTTTATGCATAAGAATTTCCACCATATACATTCTGACAAACCGAGATCAACTTATGGGTAATTCATATAGATTCGAGTGGTAACTAATGCATATGTAAGTATCGACAAGATTTTTTCGTCTTGCTTCAATCAAAGATTTTTAATTCTGTCTAACTCATGTTTCAAGTGCCCTCACCACAAAGAAAGTCCTAATTGGCATACATGTTTGATGTATATGTTTTTGTATTTTGACTTTTAGGACTTTTTTAGAAGTACACTCACACTCATAAAGATATTTAATGCATGCAATTGAGATACCATATGCTTGACCTTTATGTGAGTATCCACTGATGTGAGAACACTTGGAATATCATCATCTATGGCTTTATCATTGGCTTGTAATGTAGGCTTAGGGAATGGTAGGATATTCTTTTGGGATAAAAGTGGTTAATCCCTCCTTGAGCACTACACTGTATCTGTGTCTTTGGAGTTCAAACCATGCTTCGTTGCTTGATCTTGCTCAGCTCGATGTCCCCTTTTTTTTACTTCGTTAAAACTTGTAGGAGATTCTTCTTCCGTTTTTGTAGATTTTTTTTTCTTTTTCTTTCTTTTGAAGATTTTGCTGCTTTGACATGAGTTTTTTCTTATTTTTTTGGAGTTCCTCCTCTTTGAATTTTTGGACTTTTCCCCCTTTTCTCCTTTTTACTCTTTTTTTTCCTTTTGTTTCCTCCGAACTTGCAGAAGTGTTCTCCTTTTTGTTAGATCCTCCTTTTGAATTTGCGGAGTTTCCTCTTTTTTTCTTGAAGTCATATCTTTAATTATCTTGGACTTTGCATCTTCCGCCTTTTTATGCTTGTCGCCTTCACTTTGGTCTTCGTCCGAAGTTACACGTTTTCAGTGCGCCCAAGGAGGTTGGGTCAAGAGAGGGGTAGCTCGTATGTACAAAGAAGAGTATAGGTTAAATGTGGTTGGCAAGAAAAGCTTAAGGCTGAAAGGGGGAATGCTAGGGATTAATGACATTTGGTAGGCTTGAAAGGATCAAACAGGTCAAAGAAGGCCTACGATCCTTTCTTATACCAAGCGTTACCCAGGATTTCGCCTCAACAGACATCCGGGCCAAGTTCTAGATCTACAATGCAAATGTAATTGAATTTTTATCTAAATCGCACCACACAAATGCACATGCTATGATGAGATCGACTTTGTTCTTACCCTAACTGTAAGCATGATATTTTCAAGTGTCACAAAGGTAGAATTAAGAGGTACAACAAGAGTCTATGATTTACCCGAAACTGATCCTCTCCATCATATGTTAACATTTCTTCTTTCTTATGCACATTCCTAACTGTGTTGGTATCAACCAAGTCATTTTTTATGATGATTCATATTTTAATGATATTTAACTTTTGTGAATTTTGAATTTTGAATTTTTGAATCTTGACTTTCTAAACTGATCCTCTCCAATTTTTTATGATGATTTTTTTGTGATTTTTACAATATATAATTCAAAATTTTGGTTTTTTTTTTTGAAAAATGAGATCGAACCCGAAGGTTGCCTACGTATCTC
The DNA here is from genome assembly GCA_002018475.1 of Nicotiana obtusifolia. Taxonomy (NCBI): domain Eukaryota; kingdom Viridiplantae; phylum Streptophyta; class Magnoliopsida; order Solanales; family Solanaceae; genus Nicotiana; species Nicotiana obtusifolia. Next base: position 6,775 of record MCJB01051952.1, read on the forward strand.
GTTTAAATGAGAATCAGGTTAAGCGTAGTTCAGGATGGGTGGAAGGAAATACTTTTAGATTTTTATTTCATTTTATTTTTTTAATTTTGGAGTTAATCAATTTTTGTGATTTTTGGTACTGATAATCGAATGTAAAAAGGGCTTTGTGGTTATCGTTCCGAAGCGCTATCGTAGCATTGAATATTAGACGGGCTTTGTTACCATTCAAATGGGATATCAGAGCATTGAATGTTAGAGGGGATTTGTACTTACCGTTCTGAAGCAATATATGAGTTTGAATGTTAGACGAGCTTTGTAGTAACCGTTCCGTATAAAGGCATTGAACAGGAAAATAAAATGACGGGTTGTGTATCAATCTATATAGGAGCACTAATAGGAAAGTAAAATGACAGGCTGTGTACCTGATCCGCTCAAATTACACCTTAACAATAGTGTAAGCGATCGATGTCAAATATAGTAACCCAACGAGGTTGGGGTCGAACCCCACAGGGAATAGACGTGAAACGATTATCTGATTAAAGCAATACTGTACTTAGTCGTAATTCGATCGAGTAGCCAAATAGAGTAAATTAATGTTGAGTACGTAAAGAAAAGTAAAACAACAATTGTAGCTCGAAAATAATTTGAAAGTAAAGATAGGAAGTTGAGATACTAAGGTTGTGTTCCCCCTAATGTAGTAGAATGTATTGATATTGGTATTAATTTCCGTTACTTGATATGCAATCGGTTCTTCTAACGTGTTATCCAATGTTTCCCAACACTTAAACAACGTATCCTCTTATGATTCTCCCGAATACTTAAAGAGTCAAAATTAAGAGCACCTAATTATTAGCCAAATTGAAATATACTTATTCCTAGGTAATTTCGTTAAACAAGGGTTAACGCCTTGAATTATTGTTATCTATCTCTACCAATCTCTATTTAACTTTTCCAAGATACAATAGCGTCAATTGGCATTCGTTAATGTTTGCAACCACTAACGAATAAATTAAGAACAAGAGATAAATAAATATCAAGCTTCTTTCGACATTGGAATCAATATCAATCGTTCAATAACTTTCTACCCATCTAGGGTTCACAACCTTAGTATTAGAATTTAGCTACACATGTTAAAAACTGAAGAACAAATAAACATAATTGAATTCATCTTACAACAATATCGAATCCTCTCTTTTGATCACCCAAAAATCGCTCTAAATTCGAAAACAACCAAAACCGGTACTTTGCACTTTGAATTCTGACAAGTCCTCTTTCACACAACCCTAGAACAGCTATTTATAGAGGCCCAAATTCCGAGGCGAGCAGCAATTTGCGTATGACCTAGTTGCACGTATGCGATCGCATTCCTGTCGCAGAGCAGGATTGCGGTCCGCAGAAATCCTCACACTCTATCGCAGATCACACCCGTAGTTTTCCTCCTCGTCGCATCTGAGAATGCGGTCCGCAGATTGATTCTGCGATCGCGATCTCCACTCTATTTTTCACCTCAGACTCTGCCCGTGTCTGCGATGATAATGCGATTAGCATTTCTGTTCTGCGGTCGCATTTGCGACCGCATTCTCAACTTGAACTTTGGCTTGAAGTTCTGTCTGCCTTTGCGATTTAAATGCGAATTCTGCGACTCGCATAGCTACTTTGCGGTCGTAGAATTGTACCTGCTGTAATATTGGCTTCTTTTCTTGCCTTTTGATGGCTTTTTGGACTTCTCTTCACGCTTCTGGGTCTCTTCCATCCATATAGTGAAATTACACTAAAACTAAGTAAAAATCATGATAATTAACAAGTAGAACAAGTAAAATTCTAAGCAAATAATATGTAAATGTGCCGAAATTACCCGGCACATCAACACCCCCAACTTATGCCCTTGCTTGTCCTCTAGCAATTAACATGACAGAATCCTAACTTAGAATCTATTTATCAAATATAAATAAATACTGACCAAGGACGGTGTTTGTTGGTGACATCTTAAGTATAACCCCCTTTGAATCATTATCATGCTCCACAAACAAACAATCAATTAGTGACTTTGAGCCTCAACAAAGTAACTACATGCTACTTTCAGCTGAATCTACTTATGCTTTTACTCAAAGCTCAACTGACTATCACCCTAGCAGTGTATGTGCCCTCACTAGAAAGAAAGTCCCACTCTCACAGTATTCATCATATCAACATCAAGGGACATAAGAACTAGAACACTCGCTCTCAGAATAAAATTTCCAGTGCCACCACCTGCCACGCCATAGGCTTGCCCTTATTTTAATTCATCACCTAGTTTTAAGAACACTCTGGTTAGAGATCACATAAGGACTTTATAATCTTGTAATGTCGGTTTAAGGAAGGGTAGGGTGTAAATTTAGATAAGTGGCTACTCCCTCCTTGAACACTAAGTACACTCTTTCTTCTTTCAACCTTTTGTTCCTTTGGCCTCACTGGCTTTACCATCCCACATTAAACCCCACTCGCATACCTCATCATTTGATTCTCAAGCTTCTTTATACCACTCCTCCTAGAGTATTTCTTTTCTTGCCGAAATTTTTTATTTTTTTTTCAAACTTGTGGTATATTATTTTGTTTTTTATTTTTTTTCGAAGCTTCCATAGATTAACATGAGATTTTGAGGTACGGAGTTCCCGTTTTATTCACGCTCCACCCCCAACTTAACTTTTATCACTATTCTCAATGTTCAAGGAGGAATGGGTTCAAAAGAAGTTATTTTTGATGAATGGGATCAGGTTGTAATGCGGAGGCCAATAAAAAGGCTACAAGGCTCAAAATAGGGTACTAGTGATATTCATTATGCATAGGTCGGCTGAAAGAGGCTAGAAAGGTTTTATCACTGCTCAAAGAAAGCCTAAGATCACTTCTCTAACTTAGCATCTGTATTCTAGGCAACGAAGAACCAACCAGGCAAGTTCTAGGTGACAGCAATGAACACAAGAACTATCAAAACAATGAGCTCACACACACTGGCACATCAACTGTTTGGTTAACATAGTTTACAACTTTGGGTTTCGCATTCAGTAACTCGAGAATTTCCTCGTGTATAAATACACGATTCTAAATAGAACTAGAGTTACTGGGCGAGCCTCAAATTCACATAATTGATTTGTTCTAGGGGTCTATAATTCCCATATGGTTACATACTTGTTTGTCCACAGATATACCATCCTGGTCAATATACTTTATACTCAACAGCCTGGTTATACTATTACACCCTTGAAAAAGAACCCAACAGAAGAAAAAACAAGGGGAATTTATTGTTAACTATTTACTTACAACAACATATACACACACAACATAACTCATTACTATCTAAGCATATACTACTGTCATCTACAATTCAATCTGTCTAAGCATTTACACAAGTCACCCAAAAATTATTCAACATATATAGACCACAGCATAAATATAAGGCTACCACCCCCAACATAACCACATGCATTGTTCCCAATGCAATAACAATAAAAACTGTAAAGGATAAGGGGCTCCCTGGAAGCGCAATTGCGACAAGATTAGCCTATTTCTCTGCCGGTGTTGGGGGAGGAGGTTGAGTCCGGTCCGAAACCGGTGGAGGAGCCGCTGAGTTGCTACTACCATCTCCTGCTGAAGGGACTCTCCTGGCTGCCTTATCTATCAATGAGCGCTCAATGGCAGCTTCGATGTCCGCTTGCTCCTGTTCCTCCTCTGATGTGGGGAGGGCAATTTCCTTTCCTTTACCTTTTGGTGTAGGGGCGGCACCCGTATCAAGCTCCTCATTGGCGTCCTCTGAGTCTTCCACATCATATTCTGATGACCTTTCCGATGCCTCGTCATCAGTAGATTTGACCTGAACTGGAGTGATAGAGGGCCGAGATACTTTGGTGGCTGGCGGTTGGATGTCCGCCATGAGTGTTGAGAAATCTAAGCCCAAACCAGTCGGGCCAGCACCCGGGTTACCCTCGTTGGGGAGGAGGGATGAGATATCAAACTCCAGATTTTGCATCTTCTGGAGATCGGTCTTTAACTATTTTACATCCTCTTGTAGTTGGGGTAGACTGGTCACACCACCTTTCTCAATGCCGTCAACCCTCGATTCAAGCTTCGACAACCTTTCTCCGAATTCCAACTGTTGGTGTAACAATGGAGTCAATGCTTGTTTTCTCAGCGAGGGCAAGGACTTCAAGAGCTGATCCACTTTAGAGTTAGTATGTTGAACCATTAGACCCATTCGTGAAATTGCTGGCATGTTGGAGGCCGATGGGCCTGTGGGAGCTGATGAACCTGTGGGAATTGAAGGTGCAGGTGCTTCAGCAGCAGTAGAAGATGCAGGATCCTGAGGAGATAAGAGGTTCTGTGAGTCAATTTCCTCTATTGGGGTAAGTCCGGGGGCCGATGCATCGCTAATACGAGTGATGTCAATATCTCTCGTAGATCTCCCAAGTCTGTCTTGGTGAGGTAGGAATAGGACATCCACCTCTTGGCAAAGTGTGGTGATCAAACTTGGGAAAGGGAGTGAGGTGGCCCGCTGAGTGGCTCTGATGCCAATTTCCTGGAATATGAGGCTCCCCACGTCAATCTTAACCCCCTTCATTATGCATGCGATGAGAAGTGCTTTCTCGATGCTGATTTCAGTTTCATTTCTGGAGGGTACAAGGTGAGATGTGATGAAGCTGAGCCAAAAATTGGCTTCTCGTGTGAAGTCTTCTTTGTAAATTTTTCTTCCAGGATTGATCCATGCTGGAACCCCCTTTGCAATGGTGGACGCTATCCATCCACGCTCATGTTCTCTGTTGGAGTACCTTGCCTCGTATTCCTCTGTGCCTGATACCCAGTTAGGGAAGAATAATTTGTTGATGTGGTGGCTATTACAGAGCACATCCTTCCCCCGAACATGGACAGTACTGGTGAAAAGTCTATTTCGTCTATGGTATGGTGATCGTGATGCTCCATACGACGCATAGAATTCCGGGACCATTGATTCATTGTATTCCTTTGGGTCCGTGGTGAAATACTCCCAGTTCCTCCTTTTAATATTCTCCAGGATGTGAGGGTAATGTTCTGGGAGCCCGTTCAGGCTTAACTTTTTCTCCGGTAGAATTTTTCTTTTTGCAAGCGCCTCCCGGAATAACGTTCTAGAACCTTCCACTTCAAAACGAAGCTGAAGGTCATCTCCTTTTTTCCTTCGTGCTTCGGCGACTAAATCCACTTCCGGAAAGCAATCCTCCCCTTCAGACTGGGAGGTGCTCGATCTCACTGCATCTTTCTTTGCTCGCTTTGCTTGTTCAGATGTTTTAGTGGTTGAAGACCTTTTTCTTTTGGCGTGTTTCTTAGCCATGTATGCATCAATAGTATATGTTAGTGAAATCATCATTGTTTTCGAGAAAAGATCCAAACAGGAAAGATAAGCAAAGAAATACTGAACTGCGGTGTGATCAGCGGTCGCAGAACAAGGTCTGCGATCGCATAACCGCCACATTTTTCATCCCTGGTTGAGAAAAGTTCTGGGTATGTATGCGGTGAGTCTGCGGTTTGCAGAGTGAATATGCGATTGTAGACTTACCAATTTTTCATCCATTGCATTGCTAGAAGTTCTGGGTATGTATGCGGTGCACGTCTGCGGTTCGCAGACCCAATCTGCGATCGCAGACGCTCCGCATTAGTCGTCTTCCTCTCATTGCTAGGGCTGAGGAACTGCGACCTAAATGCGATCCACATTTTGAATATGTGGATCGCAAAATTCTTTACATCCCCAAGAATAAGCATCCTATTGATAAATAAAACCCAAAAGATTTGTTTTCTACCCAAAAAGCTTGGAACTTTGTCATGAAATAGTCAAACCTAGGGTTTCAAAACCACAAATTGAAGACTAAGATGAGGTGTACATACCGTGAAGTAGGTGGGTGGATTAATGCTGCGTGAACTCTTTGCCTGATTTGGGAATTCCGATGAAAGTTGCCGGAATTTTGGCTTTGTTTCAGTCGGAGTTTTTGTTGGCTTGTGGTACAATAAAATTTTTCTTTTTGTTTTGTTTTTTTTATATACTTAGTCTGAAGGGAAGATAAAAATTGGAAATAATGAGGGGAACATGTACCTGACAGGTCTGCTACGGAATTGCGGTTCGCAGATTGGAATGCGAACCGTATTTTTGAACATGCCATCGCATTTTGAGCTAATTCATGAGCAAAAGTGTCTGTACCTGTCTGTGATTGAAATGTGGTTCGCAAAGTTGAAATGCGAACCGCATAATGAAAGCCTTCACCACATTTTCAACTGATTTTTGAGCCAATTTCTCTGTAGCTGTCTGCGATTGAAATGCGGTTCGCAGAGTTCAAATACGAACCGCAGATTGTCGAACTGTATCGCATTTTGTCGCTTATGTCTTTGCTCAAGTTTCTGCCTCACAATGCGACACAAATGCGGTTCGCATATATCAAATGCGATTGCATATGTGTTACATTTTTCTCTTCGACATTCTTTTGCAATTGTAGCAACTTCGCGCTCATCATTGTGTTCACTCATCACATTCCTGTATCTAAAAATCCTTCAAACAAAATTAAGTGCAAATGTAAAAAAAAAATAAAGAAAAATAAAAGAAACACAATTTAAACAAACACAAAAATGACTAATACCACACATGGGTTGCCTCCCATGAAGCGCTTGATTTAACGTCGCGGCACGATGATGCTAGGATGCATCTGCACTCAATCCGTAGGTGGTACTGGATTATCTTGTAAAACCAGCTGCTCTATCACGTGTTTTTCCCCACCTATACCCAGATAGTGTTTTATTCACTGCCTATTAACCTTAAAGGTTCGGAGTCCATCCTCTGATGCCAATTCGACAGCTCCAAACGGGGAGACATTTACAACCTTGAATGGTCCCGACCATTTGGACTTCAGCTTCCCTGGAAACAATTTAAGTCTCGAATTGAATAGCAACACCAGGTCTCCCGCCTTAAATTCTCTATTCAAGATCTTGGAATCATGGACGAACTTCATTCGTTCTTTATAGACTGCTGCACTCCCATAAGCATGAAATCGAAATTCCTCCATTTCGTTCAATTGTGCAAGCCTTAAAGCTCCGGCCTCTGCCCAATCCATGTTTAATCTCTTTAAAGCCCACATCGCTTTGTGCTCTAGTTCAACAGGTAGATGGAATGCCTTTCCAAAGACTAACCGATATGGGGATGTACCAATCGGAGTATTATAAGCTGTACGATATGCCCAAAGAGCGTCATCCAGCTTTCTTGACCAGTTAGTCCTATTTGCGTTCACAGTCTTAGAAAGGATACTCTTGATTTCTCTATTGGAGACTTTGACTTGGCCACTCCATTGCGGATGATAAGGTGTGGCCACCTTATGCTTGACCCCATACTTGTCGAGGAGACCTTTGAACACTCTGTTACAAAAATGTGAACCTCCATCACTGATGATGGCTCTTGGAGTGCCGAACCTGGTGAAAATATTCTTCTTTAGGAACGTGGTTACACTCCGAGCTTCGTTGTTTGGCAAGGCAACGGCTTCCACCCACTTGGACACCTAATCTATAGCCACTTGGATGTATTTCATCCCACATGAGCTTATGAAAGGGCCCATGAAGTCAATGCCTCAAACATCGAACAATTCAATTTCCATAACAAATTTCATAGGCATTTCACGCCTCCTCGAAATCGGGCCTTGTCGTTGGCATTGGTCGCAAGACTTTACCAACTGATTAGCATCTTGATAAATGGTTGGCCAGTAATATCAGCACTCTAAAACCTTTGCAGCTGTTCTGTTGCCCCCATGATGACCCTCAACTGGTGAGTCATGGCATGCTTTCAATATCGGTAACATCTCTTCTTCAGGTACACACCTTCGAATGATGTTATTCGTGCAAACACGGAATAAGAATGGTTCTTCCCAATAATAATTTCGAGAGTCCCTCAAGAACTTCTTCCTCTGGTATGATTCCAACCTTCCGGAATAAAATCGCTGACGATGTAGTTAGCGATGTCAGCATACCATGGTGCAACTGAACTTGATATCATCAGTATTTGCTCATCTGGAAATGAATCATTTATCTCCAGCTCTCCTGTTTGTTTCCCTGCTTCCTCCAATCTAGACAAGTGATCTGCTACTTGGTTCTGGGTGCCCTTACGGTCCATGACTTCAAAGTCAAACTCTTGTAGCAGTAACACCCATCGGATTAGTCGAGGTTTAGCATCCTTCTTCGCCATTAGATAACGAAGAGCAGCGTGATCTGTATATACAATCACTTTGGAGCACAATAGATATGCACGGAACTTCTCAAATGCATATACAATTGCTAAAAGTTTCTGCTCCGTTACAGTATAGTTAATTTGTGCTCCATTCAGTGTCTTGCTAGCATAATATACCGGGTGAAGAATTTTGTTGTGCCTCTGCCCCAGCATCACCCTAATAGCTACTCCGCTAGCATCACACATCAGCTCAAAAGGTAACGACCAATCTGGTGTGACAATAATAGGAGCTGTGGTGAGTTTCGTTTTCAGCTCTTCAAAAGCAGCGAGGCATTTTTCATTAAAGACAAACTTGGTATCTTTCTCTAAGAGCTTACACATTGGATGTGCAATCTTTGAGAAATCTTTTATGAATCTTCTATAAAATCCCGCATACCCCAAAAAGCTACGGACACCTTTCACTGATGTGGGGGGAGGGAGCTTGGAAATGATTTCAAGCTTTGCTTTGTCCACTTCAATACCATGTCTGGAGATTTTGTGCCCCAAAACAATACCTTCGTCCACCATAAAGTGGCATTTTTCCTAATTTAATACAAGGTTTGTTTCTTCACATCGTTTCAACACTATCTTGAGATTTTTCAAACATTGCTCAAACTACCGAGAAATCATCCATAAAGACTTCAAGGAAATCTTCCACCATATCTGAAAAAATCGACATCATGCACCGTTGGAAAGTAGCTGGAGCATTGCATAAACTGAAGGGCATGCGACTGAAGGCAAATGTCCCATACGGGCAGGTGAACGTCGTCTTTTCTTGGTCTTCCAAAGCAATATTAATCTGAATGTACCCAGAGTATCCATCGAGGAAGCAATAAAAGGACTTTCCGGCTAGCCGATCAAGCATTTGATCAATAAAAGGCATAGGGAAGTGGTCCTTGCACGTGGCGCTGTTAAGCTTCCTGTAATCCATGCATACTCGCCATCCAGTTACAGTCCGTGTTGGGATTAGCTCATTTTTTTCATTCTTGACCACGGTCATACCTCTTTCTTTGGCACACACTGTACTGGGCTCACCCACGAGCTATCGGCAATCGGGTAAACAACTCCTGCATCCAACCATTTTATTATTTTCTTCTTCACCACTTCTTGCATTGCTGGGTTTAGTCTTCTCTGGTGTTCTACACTTGGTTTTGTTCCGTTTTCAAGTTGAATTTTGTGTTCACAGATTCCTGCCGGAATACCTAGGATGTCCGCGATCGTCCACCTTATTGCCTGTCTGTGTTCCTTCAGGACTTTCAGCAACTACTCTACCTGCACATCATTCAACAAAGACGACACAATTACCGGTAAAGTGTTATTCAAACCAAGAAATTTATACCTCAGATGCGACGGAAGTGGCTTGAGCTCTAATTTAGGTGGTTCAATAATGGAAGGTTTTGCTGGAGGTGTGGCTCGATTCTCAAAATCTAAAGACAGCTTTGGTGGAGTATAAGAATAGGAACCACAACCCTCTAATGCGTTCACCGATTCCATTAACCCATCCAAGTCATGTCCATCAAAGTTCACCAAGATGGCTGCCAGTGCCTCTCCAAAACATTGTTCTTCCATCTTCATCTCAACGGCTTCATCAACTTCGTCAATAATAGCAATTAGCGAAATATTCTCATACTCTGTTGGCAACTTCATCCCTTTGCTGGCTTGAAACGTGACTTCTTCATTATTCACCCGGAACTTAATTTCATTGCGCTCCGAGTCCATAAGAGCTCGTCCAGTTGCTAAGAAAGGTCTTCCCAGTATAATAGGGATTTCCTTGTCTACAGCACAGTCGAGGATCACGAAGTCAGTAGGAATATTAAACTTTCCAACTATCACAATTACATCGTCCACAATGCCCACTGGTCTCTTGATGGATCGGTCAGCCATATGCAGCCTCATACTCGTTGGTCTCGGCATTCCTAATCCGGCTTGTTTATAGATGGCTAAAGGCATAAGATTTATACTGGCCCCATTATCACATAATGCCTTTGCAAAATATCTCGTTCCAATAGTACACGGGATAGTAAAAGTTCGTGGATCCTCCTTCTTCTGAATTGGACTGGTGGCTATAATAGAACTGACTCTGTGAGTCACATTTACCACCTCGTTCCTGAGGGATCTCCTTTTTGTAATCAAATCTTTCAGATATTTAGCGAACCCAGGCATTTCTTGGAAAGCCTCCAAGAACGGTATATTAACTAATAGCTGCTTGAGAATGTCGTAGAATTTTCAAACTTGCTGTCATCCACTCTCCTTGCAAGTCTCTGAGGAAATGGAGGAGGAGGCCTCGGAATTGGCGGAAGAACAATAGGTGTTTCTTCTGCCTTATCTTTTACTCCTTCCTGAATATCATCTGTGTTCACAACAATTTCTGGATTTTTACCTACCTCAGCAACATTACCTCTTTCAATGTCACTCTCTTTCTGAAGCTCTCCAACATCATCTTTACCTTGTAATGTTTTACCGCTCCTAGTTGTGACAGCCATGATATGAGCGGTTGGTCCACTTCCACTGCCTTTAGGATTTGCAATTGTGTCACTGGGAAGTGATCCTTTTTGTTGTGGATAGTGCTCACGAGAAAGGTCCCTCATTTGCAATTCCAACTTTTGGATTGCAGCCGTGTGAGAGCCAACCAGTTCCGTCATGTTCTTCATGGATATGTCTGACTTCTCTTGGTTTTGTAATATTCTTTCAAGCATACTCTCCAATTTAGATTCACTAGAGGATCCCTGATTCGGGTATTGCCCTTTCGGAGGAACATAGGGATTGGAACTTCGATTTGGAAAATGGTTGTTGCTGTTCCAATTTCCCTGAGCAGGGCCCGTGTGGTCATTCCGCCATTGTTGAGGACCTTGCCCTTGCGGGTTTGGTCTCCAATGATTTTGTATTGCTTGACCTTGATAAGGTTGCCTTTGGTAACCTCCATGAGTATTATTGACAAAATTAACATCCTCGTATTCTTCACTTTGCATCGGTTGTACATTCTCCACTACGTTGACTTTCTTTTTCTGATTTTCTGTGAATAACTTTGTCAAGACATTGACATTAGTAGCTAGTTCAGCAATCACTTAGTCCCTTTCTTGGTTTTCTTTTATTAAGGTATTCATAGACGGAGACCCAATTGTAATGCCACCTGTAGTATCTTCCGAATACCAATCTTGATTATGTTTTGCCATCTTGTCCAAAATCTTCGTGACTCTAGCGAAGGTCTTATCCATGAGCGAACCAGCAGCAGCATTCTTCGCTATCGATTGGTTCATAGGGTCCAAACCTATGTAGAAATTTTCCAGCAAAATGGAGTCTGGAAAACCATGGGTTGGCGACCTCACCAAATACAATTTGAACCTTTCCCACGCTTCGTGCAGTTGTTCTCCCGGTAGTTGTTTGAAGAAAAATATCTTGTCCCGAAGCTCCGATTTCTTGCTTTGTGGGAACCACTTTGACAAGAATGCCCGGACCAACTCAGGCCATGTACGGATTGAATTTGGAGGAAGGTTTTGAAGCCATCTCCTCGCATCTCCAGCTAATGAATACTTAAAGCATCTGAGCCTTAATGCATCATCAGAGACGTTATTTTGCTTGTGCGTTGCACAAACACCCAAAAATTTCCTGAGGTGATGCGTAGGATCATCATCAGTAGAATTTTTGAAATACCCTTCAGCTTTCAGCATCAAAATTAGCCCATGTTCTACTTTGAATGTAGCAGCACCTATAGCTGGAGGTACTATCGCATTGGTATCTTCAATATATTCCTCAATATCAGCAGATGGATTCTCTTCATGCTCCACGTCTACATCATCTACAAGGTCCGCCATATCTTCCTGCCTACAACCAACAAAACAAACAACGTGCAATCAAGTGGAACTAGACTTATAGTAAATTACACAATAATCAGAAATTTCAAAACCGTATTCCCCGCAACGGCGCCAAAATTTGATCCGCTCAAATTACACCTTAACAATAGTCTAAGCGATCGATGTCAAATATAGTAACCCAACGAGGTTGGGGTCGAATCCCACAGGGAATAAGCGTGAAACGATTATCTGATTAAAGCAATACTGTACTTAGTCCTAATTCGATCGAGTAGCCAAGTAGAGTAAATTAATGTTGAGTACGTAAAGAAAAGTAAACCAATAATTGTAGCTCGAAAATAATTTGAAAGTAAAGATAGGAAGTTGAGATACTAAGGTTGTGTTCCCCCTAATGTAGTAGAATGTATTGATATTGATATTGATTTCCGTTACTTGATATGCAATCGGTTCTTCTAACGTGTTATCCAATGTTTTCCAACACTTAAACAACGTATCCTCTTATGATTCTCCCGAATACTTAAAGAGTCAAAATTAAGAGCACCCAATTATTAGCCAAATTGAAATCTACTTATTCCTAAGTAATTTCGTTAAACAAGGGTTAACGCCTTGAATTATTGTTATCTATCTCTACCAATCTCTGTTTCACTTTTCCAACATACAATAGCGTCAATTGGCATTCGTTAATGGTTGCAACCACTAACGAATAAATTAAGAACAAGAGATAAATAAATATCAAGCTTCTTTCGACATTGGAATCAATATCAATCGTTCAATAACTTTCTACCCATCTAGGGTTCACAACCTTAGTATTAGAATTTAGCTACACATGTTAAAAACTGAAGAACACATAAACATAATTGAATTCATCTTACAACAATATCGAATCCTCTCTTTTGATCACCCAAAAATCCCTCTAAATTCGAAAACAACCAAAAGCGGTACTTTGCACTTTGAATTCTGACAAGTCCTCTTTCACACAACCCTAGAACGGCTATTTATAGAGGCCCAAAATCCGAGGCGAGCAGCAATTTGCGTCTGACCTAGTTGCACGTCTGCGATTGCATTCCTGTCGCAGAGCAGGAATGCGGTCCGCAGAAATCCTCACACTCTATCGCAGATCACAGCCGTAGTTTTCCTCCTCGTCGCATCTGAGAAAGCGGTCCGCAGATTGATTCTGCGGTCGCAGAATGCGATCGCGATCTCCACTCTATTTTTCACCTCAGACTCTGTCCGTGTCTGCGATGATAATGCGATTAGCATTTCTGTTCACTTTGGCTTGAAGTTCTGTCTGCCTTTGCGATTTAAATGCGAATTCTGCGACTCGCATAGCTACTTTGCGGTCGCAGAATTGTACCTGCTGTAATCTTGGCTTCTTTTCTTGCCTTTTGACGGCTTTTTGGACTTCTCTTCACGCTTCTGGGTCTCTTCCATCCATATACTGAAATTACACTAAAACTAAGTAAAAATCGTGATAATTAACAAGTAAAACAAGTAAAATTTTAAGCAAATAATATGTGAATGTGCCGAAATTACCCGGCACATCAGTACCGTTCAGTATAGGAGCATTGACTATTAGATGAGGCTGGGTACCATTCCGTATAGTAACGCTGACAAGAAAGTAAAATGACAGGCTGTGTAATGCTCCGTATAAGAGCACTAATTGTTAGAGGAGGTTGGGTAGCATTCGTATAGGAGCTGACAGAAAAGTAAAATGACGGGCTGTGTACCGTTCCGTTTAGGAGAATTGATTGTTAGATGGGGCGGGGTGTCGTTCCGTATAGGAGCGATGATAGGAAAGTAAAATGACGGGCTGTGTACCGTTCCGTATAGGAGCATTTATTGTTAGACGGTGCTGGGTAACGTTCTGTATAGGAGCGCTGACAGGAAAGTAAAATGACCAGTTGTGTACCATTCCGTATAGGAGCACTGACAGGAAAGGTAAATGACGAGTTGTGTATCGTTCCGTATAGGAGCATTTATTATCAGACGTGGTTGCGTATCGTTCTGTGTATGAGCATTGAATGTTAGACGGGTTGTGTACCGTTCAGCATCAGAGCATTGAAATGAAGGTAAAATCTCCACGTGATGGAAGTGACAAGAAAGTAAACCACCACACGATCAGAGTGACTGAAATGTATGTCTCCGTATGATGGGGGCGATAGGAATTGAAATCTCTGCACAATGGGAGCATTTTTTGATTTTTTGAAAAATGAGATCGAACCCGGGGAGGGTCCTTGATTGATGATTTTTTTTGTTTTTTTTTTAAATAAGATCGAATGCAGGAAGGGTCCTTGCTAGATGATTTTTTTTAATTTTTTTATTTTTGAAAAATAAGACCAAACATGGGGAGGGTCCTTGATTAATGATTTTTCTTTTTGATTTTTTTTGAAAAATAAGACCGAACCGAAGGTTGCCTACGCATCTTGTCAAAATGTGAATTAGGTCAGGCGCATTTCGGGAAGATTAGCAATAGAGGAAGATATTTCATATTTTTGAATTTACTCAAGGAGGAATTATGCAGGAACATGTTTTGGATTTTGATTTTCCACTGATGTCTACTGAAAGACTTCGAAGCACCAGGGGAAGATCTATACATTTTACATTTTTTTCTAGAGAAGAACCTTTCGCAAGGATCTTCGGTCAACTATGACCCAAGTGGCCAGACTTGACCGACTCATCCAACAAAGGATGAGAAAGACCGGACCCATGAAGGGTTTCCTACGTATCTTGACACAAGGTCAAGAATTAGGTATGCATAGTTTGTGAAGGTATGAGAGTATGAGATTTATGGTTTTCAACACTTCTTTTACTCTCATATTTCTAGGAATTGCAACTAACAACATTAATTGTATCAAAGACATGTATAAAATGCAAGGGTTTAGACAAACTCGGAGCGATGCCTCATTGTACCCATGATTGGGTGTGGGATCTCTGGAGTTGAAAAGTGTCTCCCTCTGGAACATGTGCCCCAGCTGCTCCCAATTTTAGACAGTTGTTGTGGTTATCTCCCAATTCACTGCGGGGATGTTTTGTTGCGACCTTCTAATTGTCCGTAGGAACCTTTTGGTGATCATCCCCGGTTATTCGCCAGGGCGATTATCTGACACAAATATAGAAATATAGTGAGAGTAGTGCTATCATAAAACAATGGAATTAAGAATTGTAACTAACACTCCCCTGATTGTTCGATTGATGTTCCACAATGTCTGATGTCGGAGGTTATTTTCCCGTGCAGTCTCAAGATGATGCACCTTTCAGCCGTCCACAAGAACTATTTGATGATCGTCCCCGGTTGACAACCAGGAATAATGTTCTTATATGAATATAGAAAAGTGGTGCGAGCAGCGAAGTCATGAGAAATAATGGAGTTTATTGTAAAATTACTATTCCCATGACTATCTGACTAATGTTCCACCAAGTCCGAGACTAGATGTTATCTCCCATGAAGTACCCGGGATGATGTACCTGCAAAACTTAGAGGAGAAAATGTTAGAGTTCCTCTTAGGTAAAGTTATAAAATTAAAATGGTGCAAAGTGAGGCCGTTCAGCCAATGGGGTATCCGGTTGTGATAGAAAATGCGATATCAACATTCTATGATGGTTCTAGAAATTTTGTTTGTTTCTCCTGCGTCCCAAGAAAAATTCTTAGTTCGAGGGAGGAAAATTGTTTCGTATTATCTTGAAGCTTCACTTGTTCTTCTTTATTTGTCCGAGTCGTGCGAGAATGACACTCCTCGAAATCTAGCTAACAACTTGCCCTCTGTAGTAGAAATGGGTTGACTTGTATCGAATCTCTGAATTTGGAAATTGGGAGTGAACATCGTGACTCCATAGCCAAGTGCTTGAAGAAAAGACTTGCAATCCATATCTTTGGATTTAAGTCGGGCGAAGGTCAGAGTAAGGTTGGCATGTTATTTTGATGTTTTGATTTTTGGGTGGAGTTTGGTTGACGCTTTAGGAGATTTTCGGGTTGAGAGCATACATCACGTACGTAGGGTTGACCAAACCCTTATGTAGGGAGCATATACTAATACTAAGGGAATTAATTTGAAATAGTGGGGAGACCGAACCCTTACGTAGGATTGTCTACGTATCTTGCCAAGGTAAGAATTAGGTCAAAACGTAGTTCGGGCCGACTACTAGGACTTAGAGATCTGTATAGTTATCAATAATTAGTTATTGCACTTTGAGAAGAATTGTGATTATGAATGAGAACTCTTGGGTGGGTGGGTGGAGACTAGTAAACTTTTAATAAGAAATAGATAGTAGCATAGCGCATGAATCTGTTTTGAGTTATGGAAGTTAGTGAAATGTGAAGTTTGATTGAGAACGATACGTAGAATCAGTGGAAGATGTTCCAACTTAAATTGACATATCTTTGAAAGAGCTGGTGGAATCCAGGTGATGGTATCACTGTGGGGATGGTCATGAAGACTGGAATGGGCATGTGTATTTGAAAGATCCAAGGTTCAACACAAGTCAACCAGAGCTAAGTCAAATAAAGAGAACCTTATAGTGGATAACAAACATAAGGGGTATGTAACAGAAAAAGAATATGTGACACATAAAATATGGGTAATCATAAAAAAATATGTAACAAACAGGATATGTATCAGTTACTCCAGCTAAGCAAGATGCAAGATCATATGTACAATGACCTAGGAATTCTAAGAGTAGATTTACCTAGACTCGAGCATGAGTTAAGCACAATTCTAAGATGGTACGTAGTTAACCTCGTATCCCAATCTCTGAAACTAGAGAGTTCTGAAAGAAGGCCTGGAGGGGTGAAAAGACAACCCTTGCATGACTTGTGTGTGATTGTGTACGACCAAGAGTCGATTTAAAAGTGATGACAATTTGACAAGACAGAATCAAAAGCATATGATAAAGAATATACAACACAACCATATGTAACAGAATATACAACATATGCATGTGGGAAGCATATATAACATGAGCATGACAGAGAATACACCGCTTGTCAAAGAATATACCACTTAAAGCATATGAAAAAAATATACTGCATTAAGTGCATAACAAGAATATACAGCTAGAAGCGATTAACAAGAATATATCGCTTGAAGTGCATGACAAGAATTTATCTCTTGAAGTGCATGACAAGAATATACGACTTGAGCCAAGAATATACAACTTAATGCAAGGTATATACAGCTTAAATCAAAGAGAATACAACTTGAAGCAGAGTATATACGACTTGAAACATGTCATAAAAAGAATAGAAGTTGGAGAGTTGGAGAACCTGTAATCCTTCAATTAATTGATCGAGTCCCCTGTGTTTAGAACCTGAAGTATCCCTAGCTGAGTCGCCATGTTATTGTACCCTATTCTGCACAAGTCAAAAAAAAAATATAACTTATAGTACTCTAAGAGGTTAGTTAAAGTTTAGAGTCTCCACGTAATGTTTAAGGTACACTAGGACACCTATATTATACTATGTAATGTACACTTCGACTATGGTCTACAACACCGTTAAGATTCTGAGTAAGGATTCAAGTTATCTTTAGGGAAAGGTGTTAGGCATCCCTCACGATCCACAAAATATGGTTCCTGTAGATTCTATCAAATAAGGGATGGAAGGTTAAAAATAATGATTAACAAATACTCACAACTATTACAATGAATAAAAGAATGGCCAACTTGTACTCCAATGATGATATTAAATGTGTAATGAATTATGTGCGGATGAAGTATGCAAGTATTTTTGGTATTTTTGAAATGAAATGATTAAAATATATTGACACGTACGAAATATATGTAAAGTGGACAAGGGAAATGTATTCCAAAAGATAAATTGAGTTTAAAGTGAGTTCTAGATAAAGAATAGTAGGATATTTGACAAAATATATGTGCAACAAAATATATTGTGTGAAAGACGAAAGAAGATATTAAAAATGGTATTTTTAATGTAAATCAAATAATATGAAGTCAATTGCATTTAAAGAATGTATGTTAACTAAAAGTGTTTAAATAAAATCTTGAACGTACCAAAATAAACTTGAAGAGAAATGACTCATAATTAGAGTTTAAATGTTTATATGGATGACTACCACAAGAAGAAACTTATACTAAAGGATTGAGAAAAGGGGAAAGAATATTTATTTGCACAGGAGTAGATATTTAACAAGTAACTTGACCAAAGAGTGTTCAAAGAATTATCTCAATGTATAGTGAGCAAAGTGAAAAAAAGTTATTTTGATGATTAAATAATGAATGCTCTATAAGAAGAATGTGTCAAAATATTTGACATAGAAAACTATTGTACCAATATGAAGAAGTGTTAGCGCTAAAAAATGAGTCATCATTCAATAAGAAGTTAAAACCATCTTTAGAGTCATTATCTTGAAACACAAATTGTGTAAGCTAAGCCCAAGTCTCTCAAAGAACAACATAATAATTCAACTAAAACTTCTTTACAAACTATGTCTACTCAAAATGTGTTATCTAAAGAGTAATTTACATATAGAGAGATTCGAAAGGCATGCTAGTACAACTTTAAGAAAATAAGATAAAAAGATTTTTTTTATTATTTAAAAAGAGGATGACATGATTTTCTTTTAGGTATATAACTAACGTAATTTACTATGTGTATGTCAATTCAAATTGATCAACCAAGTAAAGATATATTTTACATCCTAAGTATACATACAAAGATCACGGATTATCTAATGCACGACATTATAGGTTAATCAAACTATTAACTAAATGCAAATCACCCTAAGTGTTTAGCAAGTACGTAAATATCCAAGCAGACAAGCAAACACAATTTCTATCTACGATTTTACTATATTTTACGTTTTGTGCACATCAGAGAACGGGAATTATGTAATGGGGATTCAGCGTGGGGTTTGTCTTCAATCTTTCTCTAAATGTCATCTTCCGAAAGCGACTTCATAGTATCTCCCAAGACAAGAGAAGTGAAATTGTTAGCGAAATAATGTAACATAAAATATAAGCTAATATAATGACATTTTTTAAATGATTTTTGTTTTAAAAGTGTTTTTTGGAAAATTGCTTTTGAAAATGTTTTTGTTTTTGAAAGATTATTTAAAATAATGTTTTTAGGAATTTTTTTTTGAAAAATTGTTTTAAAAATAATAATGGAAAATAGTCTTTTGAAAATGATTTAAAAAAATACTTTTGGAGGCTCAGATGGTGTATGCCATATAGCAATAAGACATTAGAATGCGAGCGCCACCTCGGTAGCAACTCCAGTGTCCAACAATGTTGCCTTCCAAAGCGCGGATCGTCGCATTCTCGTCTATTATTTTTCCTTTGGCTTTTGTCATCGCCGCATAAATATATTTTGTTCTGGATCCGAAGGACGGTGTTGTATCTTATCCTTTATCAGTCCAAAAATCATCACAAGGCCTCAAAAATAATATTCTCATCGGCCTTTGATATATCATTTTACTCTAGCATCAACGATAGCAACATTTGAAAGCAATCTATCAAGACAATGTTGCAACAGTAAAAACAAATAACAACAATTCCATTTTACAGTAGTCGGTCCAATGTAGTAAACGAAGATGCCTCACAAGAAGGGGCTTTAATTATAGGTGACAAATGGGTTTTAAAATTGAGTTGGAGAAACTCTAGTTTTTTTAATTGAGTAGGCGTGATAAACTTTGGATTAGTGATTAAGGAGGTTTGACTCAGTCTAAAGTTATAATTTTAACAATTTAACCCAAAGCTTTATTTTTTACACTTTAAACTCAAGTTTTATTTTTAACACTTTGACCCAACCCATATAAACTTACTAAGCCAAAAAAAGAAAAACGTGCCAAATATAATTAAAAGCCCCCGCGCCGTTTCCACCATTTTTGCCTCTTCTTTTTTGCTTCGTTTCTTCTTCTTCTTGTTGCTTCTTCTTGCTTCTTCTGCTGCTCGTTTCTTCTTCCTCTTCTTCTTCTTCTTCTTCTTCTTCTTCTTCTTCTTCTTCTTCTGCATTCTTCTTCTTCTTGTTGTTCTTCTTGATTGGATTTTGCTTAAGAAAGAAAAAAAATAAGACCACCTGATTTTGCAATTTTGTTGACTGGATTTCATTCGTGTAGCACTGGGAATTACTTCATAACTCATTCCATTGTTCTTCTTTCTTCTTCTTCTTCTTGTTCTTCTTCTTCATCTGCCATTATTGCTCAAGAAAGAAAAAAAACGTGACTACCCGATTTTGTAATTTTTTGACTAGATTTTTTTGGTGCAGCATGGCAATTACTTCATAAGTGTTTTTCGCTCATTTGGTATGTACAACAATGCTGTTTTATTTTGATTTTTAACCTGAGTATAAATCTATTGATTTTCCAATAACTTACAGTAGCGGTTGTAGTTGTTGCAACGTATAATGTGGTCGTTGCAACTTCTACAACAGATTATGAAGTTGTTGGAGTCAGCTTTAGTTTTTGTTTGTAACAGAACCCAAAAAACTGAAGCTGCTTCCAACAAATTATCGACTTGCTGCAACAAGTGTACTACTTGTTGCTACAACTCGACTATCTGTTGGACATCTTCAACAGTCTGAAACATTACCCCAAAAAAACTAAAGCTGATTCCAACAGATTAGTGAGTTGTTGCAACAATTTTATTACATGTTGCAACAAGTAGTCTACTAGTTCTAACAAGTTAATAATTTGTTGGAACAAGTGCTGCAGCTGTTTCATTTTGTTATAGATCAAAATATCTTCAAGTACCTCGAACACCACTAATGGAGAACTCAATAACAATAGGGGTTGATTGCCATGGTGAACGGATCGAGAAGAATAATCGATATATTTGGCGATTGAAGGGTAGCGACATGTTAAAGACGATAGCGATGATTGTCCAAAGAGATGTTATGTTCGATGATTTTGTGAACCTAATCATCACTTATTGTGAATTAACTTGTGAACCAAAAGATCTTGCCTTCACTTACCCACACAACTCTTTTGAGAATCAGTAGGGTCTTGCCATTTAAGATAAGTGATTAGGTTTGTTTGCGTGCTTATTTGAATGATGTAGCTAGGCACATTTTAAGGGTATACGTTATTGGAATCCTGGTAGAGAACCACAATATATCTCAAGACCAACAAGATGTGTAAAATGATGAATTAGATGGGGTGGATGTGGATATCACAGATAATGGAAGTGGGGCTGACCCGATCCCTATACCTGAAGTTGCGAGCAATACAGTGGACACTACACAATCAATGCAGTCTAGCCATGTTCAAGATGATGAAACATTTTTTTATAAAGGAATGTTATTCAAGAACAAGGAAGAACTAGCTACTCGGTTGAAACTTTCTTGCTTGAAGAAAGATTTTAGAATCAAGAAGGTGATTAGTTCGCGTACTGTGTATTGCTTCAGATGTCTACAACCGGAGTGCAAGTGGTGGCCAAGGGCTTTAATGCTTTTAAGTTCTAACATATTTTGTATCAGAACCTACATAAAGCACCATACATGTGAGTCTGAGCACATTACGAGCCATAATCCACATGCTACTGCTAAAGTTATTGGTGAATACTTCAAAGATAAGTTTCCTTACGGTAAAGGCCCGTCTACAAAAGATATGAGGCAATAAATCCGTACAGATTTGGGTTGTAAGTTATGTTATTGGAAGGTCTGGAAGGGCATGGAGATTGCAAAGGCTTTGACAAGGGAGACACATGAGCACGGGTATGCGGTGCTTGATGAACATTTATATGCTTCGTTCTGCAAATCCAGGAAGTAAGACGGCATTGAAGGTTGATGAAAATGGGAAGTTCAAGTACTTTTTGTAGCCTATAAGGCTTGGATTCTTGGTTTTGCACAAATGAAAAAAGTCATAGCTGTCAATGGGACATTCTTGAGGAGCAAGTACGAAGGAGTGTTGTTGTCAGCAGTCGCACACGATGCAGAGAATCATATTTTTCCAGTGGCATTTTGTGTAGTGGACAAGGAGTGTGATGATTCGTACAAATATTTTTTTGAACAAATGAGAAGCTATATAGAGGACACCCCCGAGTTGTGCATAATTTCTGATAGACATCCAAGTATCAAAAAGGTGGTTTCAATTGTCTTCCCTACATGTCATTATGGTGTTTGCATGAGGCACCTAGGGGAAAATCTGAGAACCACCTTTCACAATGTGGCGGTCGTATCTCAATTTTATAAAGCAACAAAAGCATACAACATTGATGTCTTCAATGACCATTTCAATCAAATAAGAGATTTGGTTCCTGGGGTTGCCGAACATCTTGAACGCGCTGGATTCCACAGATGGAGCAGGGAATTCTGCCCCGGAAATAGGTATTTGCACATTTCTGTACTTGTTGTGATTTTTTTACACAGCTGAGCCGCAGCCACATGTTCCAACACTAATATATACTTATTTTTCAGGTATAATTTATGACGACAAACGTGGTTGAGTCGGTGAACTCAACGTTCAATGTTGAAAGAGAATTTCCCATTACTACTATATTTGATTCCATAAACAGGAGGTTTACTGAGAAATTTCATGAGAGGCGTATGGAGTTCATCGACTCACCAACCATCTTTGTTCCCTCAATGGAAAAAAAATATCAAAATTTATCAACTTCGTAATAAGTTATTGGCCCATCAAATTGCCAACTACAAGATTAGAGTCATCGGCCACGACTTGAACAAAGACGAATTCAAAATACAATTGACCGACAACAGAAAAAAATACTACATGGAAGACCCTACAATAGGTAGATGGGGTGGGCTACGTTTCAAGGCTAGACAATCTTCCTCCATATTCAGTTGCAACAGTCGATCTGCAAAGAAGATCTTGTACTTGTATAGTTTTTGACCTGGACAAAATACCTTGCCCACATGCTACGGCAGCGGTTTGAGTCCAATATGGTGAAGACTTTGGAAGGCGGATTTATGACTACTTATCTTCGTATTACAGGGTGGAGAATTACGTAATCGCATACTACGAGGAAATGAATTCCGTGCCTTTTGAAGAATCTTGGGAAGTTCCTATGGAGATTTTAGAGAGAGAAATACCTCTTCCACATGTTGATCCGAGCAAACTGGGAAGAAGACGAACAAAGAGGAGGCGTGGAATCGGGGAATTACTTGCAACGAGGAAAAACAAATGCTCCATATGCAAAACAGGTGGCCATAAAAAAATTACATGCCCAAACCAAATTGTTCCATAGTTGTTAAATTTGCAATGTCTTGTAATAATAATTACTATTGTTTGTGTTTGTGAAATTGGATTTTATGACATTTTTATGTTGTTTCTGTTAGCAAAATTGGTTTAAATGATATGTTTATCCTTCTCAAATTCTTGCTCAAATCACCAACCTATGTTCTGTGGTTTTGCAATTTCTGAACAGTTTCCAACAAGTAATAATTTTGTTGCAACAGTTGTGTAACTTGTTGGGATTTTTCCAACCATTAATCGGAGCTGTTGCAGCAACAAACTTAACTTGGTTTTCCAACAGGTGACATGACTATAGTGTTTTAAGTTTTCTACAACAAATGGAATGACTTGTTGCAGAATCTCCTTAACTTGTTTCATCCAACAAGTGATATGACTTGTTCAACAGCTATGTTACGTGATGCAATAGATTATGTACTGGTTGCAACAGGTTATGTTATTGCTGCAACAAATTATGTACTAGTTGCAACAGGTTATGCAACTGCTTCAACATATTATGCAATTGCTGCAGCAGATTATGTACTTGTTGCAACAGGTTTTGCAACCGCTGTAACAGATCATGAAATTACTGCAACAACTACGATATAAGTCACATATGTTTAGTTATTAAGAGAGGGAACCAATGATATTTATTGTTAAATAAAGAGATTCAATGATATTTAGTGATCAATATATTTATCTACTAACATCCTTAATGGATTAAACGGTTTTCAGTATGTATGATCAACGAAGCGCATACTGAGTAACCCCAAGCGATCATTGGAGTAATTGTCTCGACCCGAATCCCAAACCCGGTCGTGATGGCGCCTCTCGTGAAGACAAGGCTAGCCAATTCAAACCATAACTCATTTTAAGCAATAAATTTAACAAGAGAACAACGCAACACAGTTTAATGGCAGTTGATAGCAGAAAAACATAGTGAACCATCCCAATAACAGCCCGAAACCGGGGCGTCACAAAGTCATGAGCAACTAATGAAAATCCTAATAATAAAATTACTATTACAATATTTTTGGCACAATTGTTTGAAGAAAGTAAAAATGACAGTGTAAAGAGATACGGGGCTGCGGACGCCAACAACTACCTCGTAGTCTCTAAGTCTCCACCTTGGCAGTAGTAGTCACTACCTCGGAACAGAACCGATAACGCCTGAATCTGCACACATGGTGCAGGGAGTAATGTAAGTACTTCCAACTCAGTGAGTAATAATTATAAATAATGACTGAGGGTAAGAAAACGCATAAGGCATAAAGCAATCCACAACGAAACAGTAAACATGTAAATATCTCAAGTAAATAACATGAAGCAAAGGAAAAAAACAATACCAGCCCATCGGGCTACATTTCACATCATATCTCGTGGCGGGGTGCCACCCGTTCCCATGGGTACCCGCACTCACTAGGGGTGTACAGACTCGGGACGGGCCCCTTACGGCCCAAGCGCAATATCTCATGGTGGCATGCCACCCAATCCATTCATATCAAATCCCGTGGCGGCGTGCCACCCGATCCCATTTACATCATTTAAAATGTCATTTAAATCTCAAAATTGAGTAAACATGGCTGTTTTGTAAAACAGTGAAAGAAACATGATTGAGTTCAAGTAATGAATCAAACAGTGAGAAAACAGTGATAAATGCCCCTGAAGGGTTATAACCGGCACGAATCCCAAATATGGCAATCAGCCTAAATCATGATGATATCAAATAAGTTTCAATCAAATATGTAGTAAAAGTCATCAATCGGGACGGACCAAGTTACAATACCTAGTAGTAAAGGACCCCACGCTCATCATCGAGCGCGTGCCTCGCTTCAATATGGCACTACGATGTTCAATCCGGGGTTTCAAACCCTCAGAACATCATTTACAATCACTACTCACCTCAAACCGGCTAAATCCTTAGCCCGCGACGCCTTTGCCCTTCAAATTGGCCTTCACGTGCGTCGAATCTATCCAAATTCAGAACAAATACGTCACAATATGTTGAGGGAACAAAGCCCAAGCAAAAACAATCAAAATTAAAGAAATCCCGAAATTAGCAAAACTCGAGCCCCGAGCCCACTTCTCGAAATTCAGTAATTTCCATCCCAATGAGTTCCTTATCTCCTCACGAGTTCAACCATACAAAATTTATCGAATTCCGACATCGGATCGACCTCCAAATCTTAAATCTAAACTTAAGGGTTTTCCTCAATTTTCCAACCTTAAATCACCAATTAATTGCTAAAAATAGTTATAGACTGAGGTAATTCCTCAAAAATTGAGTTAGGAACACTTACCCCGATGTTTCCCTTGAAAATCTTCCAAAAATCCCTTCAAGATTAGTTCCAATCCAAGTTCTATAGCTCCAACTATATTTAAGATGGCCAAAATCCCCTCTTTTAAAAATTTGTCCAAGAAAATCTCTTTTGGATATAGTTTTGAGGTTGATTTGTTGTGATTTTATGGTGTTTGGAGGTGTTTCTCCTTGTGGATAATGAAAATGGGTTGGCAAATGGGCACTTAATTCTATTCATAAAGAGGTCAAAAATCGAAACAATAAAACTTTCAGGTGTTCAAAATGTTGTTCGCATTCTGGTCGCATAATCAGAATGCTGTCCGCATTCTGGTCGCATTTTTGACATTACAATCTGCTACACTATGTTGCGTAGCATTCCGGTCGCATAATCAAAATGTTGTTCGCATTCTGGTCGCATTTTTGACATTGCAATCTGCTACACTTTGCTGCATAGCATTCTGGTCGCATAATCAAAATGTTGTTCGCATTCTGGTCGCATTTTTGATATTGCAATCTGCTACACTTTGCTGCGTAGCATTCTGGTCGCATAATAAAATTGCTGTCCACATTTTGGACAGCATGCGTAGCATTTCTAACATTTATGTAGATTTTTCCTTTCCAACAATGAAATAGTCCATTTAACCAAAAAACTCACCCGAAGCCTCCAGAAACTCATCCAAACATGTCAATATATCCCATATTATTCAAACTTGTTCCAACCATCAGAACACCCAAAACAACCTCTCAACACCAAATTCGCGTTGGATTCAAGCCTAAGGATTTCAAAATCTTCAAAATCGCTCTTTTGATACAAACCCAACCAAACCACGTCCGAATGACTTGACATTTTGCACACAAGTCATGAATTACATATCAAAGCTATAGCAACTTTCGGAATTCCATTCCGACCCTCGGATCAAAATATCGCCTATCAACCGGAAATCGCCAATATTCTAACTTCGCCAATTCAAGTCTAATTCTACACGAGATCTCCAAAACCAATTCCGATCACACTCCTAAGTCATAAATCACCTCCCGGAGCTAACCGAACCATCGGAACTCACATCCGAACCCTCTAACTCATAAGTCAACATCCAGTTGACTTTTTCAACTTAAACCTTCTTAAAAGAGACTAAGTGTCTCATTTCTTACCCAATCTACTCCGAACACAAACCATTCAACGTGATTACATAAAACACGGGTAAGGAAGCATAATAAAGTAGAAAGGGGAAAACAGAGCGGTAACTCACGAGACGACTAGCTGGGTCGTTACAGTAATTTGACAAGATCCACTTGCTTATCCCATATTTAGGTGTAAACAAAGAAAACCAATGATACTTATTGTATACTAAATGTTCCTAACCAATTTGATGGTATTCTGAGTCAGTATGTATAATCAACGAAGCGTATATTGAGTAACTCCAAGCGATCGTTGGAGTAATTTGACGAGATCTACTTGCTTATCCCATATTTAGGTGTAAACAAAGAAAACCAATGATACTTATTGTATACTAAATGTTCCTAACCAATTTGATGGTATTCTGAGTCAGTATGTATAATCAACGAAGCGTATATTGAGTAACTCCAAACAATCGTTTGAGTAATTTGACGAGATCTACTTGCTTATCCCATATTTAGGTGTAAACAAAGAAAACCAATGATACTTATTGTATACTTACGAAAATGTCTTAGAAAAGTACTGAACACCTAATATATACTTAAATTACATAATGTCATTAAAAAAAAACTCCTAATAGATACTTCAAATGTTCAATAGGCCACATTTTGGCCCCAAAGAACGCAAAAATAATAAATTGTTTATCAACCCATCTTAGGGCTCCAACACCTTTTCAATGATACCTGATGCCCATCTCCATTGCATTCTCCCAACTGAGTTTTCATTGATTAGAATTTCGGGTTTTGTCAAAGTTGTTCCGGTAAGCAAAGCCTCCTTAAAAGCAATTGACCACGAACCACATGCCCTACTAGTGACATTGCGGGGGAGATTCTCTACCCTCTTGAATTTCCACGATTCATTGAGTAACTTTGCAGTTAAGTGTGCGAACATGCCACTCTGTTGCAATAACTTGGGCCACAATTCCAATACCGCCTCCATGAAGCAAAAGAAATCAGATTATTCGTAGACAGGGACGTTGCAGTCATACAAATTTATCACTCCCTCTTCAATCATGAACTCGAGAGTGACAAAATGTGTGATATTAACATTCATCACTGTTAAAACCCTCTTTGCACCAGCCCACGAGCAGCCACCCTGATAGGGTCTAACACCTCTGCAATAATCGAGCATAGCATCATCCCACTTGAATTCAGCAAGTCTAACCTTCAGAGGCACGGTATCCGAAATTGTACTATCTTTTGTTAATTTTGCGTACCTCTTGGACATGTTGCTGTCAATGGATTTACTAGGAGTAGCAATAGATTTTCTTGATCTAACTGATGCAAGTGCCTTGGCAATTGCTTTGCCCCTCCTACGAAGATGAACAGGAGTATAAGGTAAAGAAAGATTCTTTGATGGATTGATACCCCTCTTGGATATCAATCTCTGGATAGAAGAGCTTGTGGCTTCTAGGGCTTGCACCAATCCCTCCACTTTTCTAATCAAATTATCCACTTCTCCAATCAAATTATCCATTTTTTCTTTGCAAGTAACGCACTCACAAGCACATGAGGGCACCTTAGAGGTACCGGTACCAACATCAGCAAATCTTCTACTACTCAATCCTCCACCACTAAAATTACCACCAAATCCGAAAAATTCACTAAATCCAGCAATTGGAGAAAATCCACCAATATTAGCATCATCATCTCTTAATTTTTCCCCAGCAGTACTTGCCGGGACATCACCACAACCACCACCACCAACATCAACAGGCTGAACAACACCACTAACAGCATCAGCACCACCAACATCATCAGCAACAACATCCCCACTAGCACCACCAACAACATGACCACCACCACCAGCTAAAACATCATCAACCCTAGTGATGGCTGTCACTTCAGCCAATTCCTCTTTCAACCCATCAATCAATCTGTCAGGCACAGATTTTATGGGCACAAAGGTGTCAAGGCATGGCATCTCCAACTCTCTTGTTGTTGGGACAAGCCATGGGTGCACATCCTACAACAAGAAAGAAAATATATCATAATGGTGCTAAATCATAAAAAACTAAACCTATTTAAAACAAGTTATCAGGTTGTTGCAACAGATGCATCTGTTATTGCCGCAGGTTATAAAAGTTGTTGCAACAACTAGTCATCTGTTGTGTTCTAATGCTTACAGCTTCCTTGGGGGGGTTGAAAAGGTTAACACTCAATTTTGTGTTGTTCTTGGCAGTGAGCCATCTAAGAATTCTTGGATAGGTAACTTCTTGGGAGTATTCCTTGACTTGATACCTGAGGTGAGGAATGGCTTCAAATGCTCAAGCCTAGATAAAAAGATGCCATCAAAAATCAAAATAGTGATTAAAATTTTTTTAAAAAAAAGTTAAAATATTGAAGAAAATTTACCATGAAAGCCCAAGGGAAGCCATATAGATTTTGTGTCTTTCCCTATTGGCTTAAAATCCTTCATCAAATATTCAACAGTCAAGCTAAATCTTTGAAAACCCCTGGCATAGTTGTTGAAGGCATCATAGTCCTCAGCAAGTTTAATCAACCCAAGCGGTATGTTGTAGTTTACGTCTTTTGCCCAAAGAACATTGTGCACAAACCAAACTAAGCACAGTGACTCCTTTTGTTTTTTTGAGAAAGTTTTGGACACCAAATCTTGCAACAATTTCTTGTGAGTGTAGCTCTTTCCCACTAAGTCTACAAAGGAGACGTTATTCTTAGCTTTAGAACCCTTTGCTTTCTTAGTTGCCTTGGGAGTCTGGGTTGTCTTGGTTAATACAACAGTAGGAAGAGGCTCACAAGGATAGCATCTCAATCCGCTAACTATGGCAAACTCCTTCATGCCAAAGCAAACCGGCATGCCATAGTAATTGATCCAAATCTCATCCTTCCTATCACAAATAATCTTACGCTTCAAAAGCTCAGAAACCATCGTCATTGGAAATCAGGCACCGGTATCTTCAGGAAAATCTAAATAGGGCCCAAAGCAGCTAGCCCTAAAAAAATTCTCCAACCCCTGCTGCCGGAGAATGCCCCAAAAGGTATCAAAGCCCTTGCACATGGTTGATCTAACCACAAAATTACCTGACAAATCCTTATTTCATTCAGCGGCATCGTCACGCCGTACTTTTCAATGATGAAACTCTTAACGACCTCCTCAATCGAAGGTCTATTGGGATCTTCTTCACCTCCTTCATCCCCTTCAGCTCCTTCATCTCCTTCTTCTTCATCTCCTTCTTCTTCACCTACTTCTTCTTCATCTCCTTCTTTTTCATCTCCTTCAGCATTTTCTTCATTTTCTGCATCTCCTTCAACAGATTTTTCATCATCTTTTTCACTTTCTTCTCTAGTTTCTTCACTTTGTTCATTTTTATCACTTTCTTCTTCCTGCCCAACATAGGTTTTGTGGGTTTCCTCTCTTTCTAATGCCCCACTATCACTAAATTTTTCCTCATCTGTTGATCGACAAATAGCTTTTATCTAATGATGTTTGCACCTTAGCTTTTTTATTACTTTCTCCCCCACTTGGTTTCACTACTTTTCTTTTAACTCGAGCCATTTTATCTACACAAACGAGATAGAAAAACAGTTTTAATTGGTTAGCGCAACACTCAAAGTAAAACAGAAAAGGTATATGTTGCAACAAGTAATCAGTTATTTCAACAGATTAAGAATATGTTGTAACAACTTATTACTTGTTGCGGCAGAATATTAACCTGTTGGAAATAGAAAAACAATAGCAACAACTTAGCAAATGTTTAGATTTTTTTTCAACAGCTTGTTAATATGCTACAACAACTGCTTCTGTTGCTGCAAAAACCTCAACAATTGTTTTGATTTTATCCAGCAGCTGTTGGATAAAATCAAAAATTTTCCTAAACCACAGCATGACAGCAACAACAGCAACAAAAACATCTAAATTTAACTACAAAACATCTATATTTCACTACAAACACGTAACCATCACAAATATCACTCACAACTTAAACAAAGTACACCAAATAGGATTTTTTTTTGACCATGCAACCTCAGCATATATTTGCAACTGTCAAATAAGTGCAAAATTTGATGCAACAGGTAACCTCAGTTGTTGGAAAACATCAACAAAATTGCAAGTCTTTTTTTTTTTCGAAACAACAAGGATAAGAAGAACAAAAACAGCACCAAAAACCATAACTTCACAACCACAACCACTATTTACAAATTCACAAACCCCAACAAGTGCAACAAATACACGAAACTACAACAAAACAAACAACATTAAAGAAAAACTCATGCTCTTCTTCATCTTTTCTAACCAAAATCATCATTTTCAAACTCTGATTTCAAAACCCTAACTTTTGAACCATGTGAAAAAAAAAAAGTTTACCTGAGGATGAATAGAGAAGCAACAACAATGGAGAGAGAGAGAGAGAGAGAGAGAGAGAAGTGAGCAGCAACAACAACGATGGAGAGAGTGGAACGAGCAGCAACAATGGCAGTGGTCGCCGATTCGGAGAGAGAGAGAGAGACCAAAGGAACCAAGAGGAGAGAGAATAGCGGAAGTTGCTTTTATTTTTCTGAATAAAATGAACAACTAAAGCGGAAGATTTAACTTATGGGCTTTGTGTATTTCTAAAAGATTATTAGTTTTAAAAATTATAATTCAGTCTTAAATTAAGTTAATCAGATTTTTAAGACAAGTTTGACCTTGGCTGGTCAAACTTGTCACCATTTCTAATTATGGGACTTTTTTGTCACCACAAGTTAAATCTTCCCTCACAAGAACCGTATAAAGAAGCAACTAGCTGCTGCAAAATCATACAGATCAGCGATAATATAAAAGCTCAAATCACATATAATATTAAACTTATGGGCCAAATAACATCACAAAGAATCAGAACCTCAAACCAGCGCTTAAATTTACCATAGGCTTGTTTTCAAGCTTTTATCAATGTCAATGAGCACAAGGCAATCAAAAGCCGGGGAGACAGAGGTTCAACCATAAGCAAGAGGTCACCGTAAATGGCAGAAATAATGGAGTAGCAAAGGAGTCACTGGAAAGCGTACAAATCGCGGGAAAACTCAAGAACACGGCTAGATATTCTCTAATTTAAGCTCCTCCCACAAAACAAATCAAAAATTTATAACTATATTCACAAAGAAAGATCATAGGGGACAGCGTCACTACCACAGCAGGCGTCGGAATGACACCAAACGGCGAGCAGAAGGAGTCGCGGGAAAATAACGATTCCAAAAAGATCTGAGACCCACGATTCATTTTGGCCACTTGCTATTGCCAATCGCCGTTTTCGATCATGGAAAGGAGAAGGGAGAATAGCCGGGGCTGGCCATTGGAACGACCATGGTTGACAAAGATTGAGTTAAGGGTGGTAGCCTTCTCCATTGAAGAGATGAGAGGCTCTTTTTTGAGGGATGCACCTGGTGTATTCTCACAAAGAGGAGAGTGAGATATGAGAGACCTAATAGGGCTTTTGACTTAGAAAATTCTGATGGGTAGTATGTAGGTGTGGTTATATCATATATGTATATAGTGGGTGTGTGTAAGAGATTGTGTGGTCTTTATTGTTAGTGAAAACCCAAATGTAAAATAAGAAGAAAAATATGTGGTTTAAAATAAAGTAAAGTCATGTAACATCATGTCACATCATATCACATCAAGATGTCTTGTCACGTCGAGTCTGTTGTCACCTCGGATGTTGACGAGACACTTGTTTTTACCGTATTTGATCCGTACTTGAGATAAATTCTAATGGCTTCCATGTAGTAGATAGATTGTGTCACGAATTAAAAGATGATTATTTATTTAAAAATATGACTTGTAATATTTATTAAAATGTCAAACACTATAATAATATGTAATAATTAATTTTTTTAAAAGACAATAAATTGATAAAATACCCTAATATTTGAAAAATAGGACAATTATTAATAAATTATTTGAAATTTATAAAAATGTACAAAAATTGGTAGTATTTGAATAATTGCACTAAAATGATAAAAATTCTCGTATTTCGTAAAAATAAGAATAATTATCGTTAAATTTAAAGCTAAATAATGTGCAAACAACTATTTTTTTTTTTTTTTGATTAAGAAACCTGTAGAAGTTAATTTTAAAATATGGATGATCAAAATTGAGTATCAACACACACGAATAAGTTGAACCCCGATCGAATTATAACTGATGCATCCCTATGAAAGACTGGAATAATAACTGTGACGAGAGAATCCGATGCAACAGCCTCCATCCTACCATAAAAATCATAGAAACGAGCTTGGCCTCCGTATCTAGGGAAACATCTACCCACTTGACCTCCACCCCTAGATGGCGGTACAGATGAAGCGACAATTAGAGCACAAACATGGCCTTTAAACCCTGTGGACTACATGGAATCCGTAGAGCTTGTGTAGTCTCTGAAGGTGTACCCCTCCTAAGTCTGGGGCAGTCCCTCACTATATGCCTGCTATTACCACACTCGAAACAACCTCTCGGCAGGCGTGGATGCTGAAATCACCTGACCTAATCGACAAGATTGACCGCTAAAAGCACCCCGTGAAGGAGGTACGCTGGAAAGTGGTTGTGCATAATGGGTGATCTGAGACCTCGGGACAACTGGAGCACCGCGAGTACCTGGAACTGCAGAATGAATTGGTCGACCCACATATCCTTTCCCATAACTAGCTAAAACTGTAGCGGGGCAACCTCTAAATCCTTCCAAATCTCGAGGCCTTTTCACGTTTCTATCCTCCCTCACCTTGCCCTACATATGCTCATTACTCCGAGCGGTCTCTACAACCTGCTGAAATAGACTATCCGTCTCCAACTCCTGAGCCACGATGAATCTAAGACAATAACCAAGCCCCTCGATGAATTTTTGGACTTGCTCTCTGACTGTAGAAACCAAAGCAGGTGCATGTGGGGACAACTCACTGAATCTGATGTCATACTTCAACACTGTCATATTCCCATGACGTATTTGCTCAAACTCTGCGCGCCATGCATCCCAGAGAGTATGGGGAACAAACTCTCTAAAAAACATATATGAAAACTAAGTGCAAGTGAGTGGGGCTGCATTAGTTGGCCTACCCTCCTCATAAGCCTACCACCACCAATATGTTGCTCCTGCCAGCTACAATGTAGTAAAGGCAGCTCAGCTCAGTTGCTCAATGCCCATGATGTGGAGAATGTGGTGGCACTTGTCTAGAAAACCCTGCGCATATTCAGTAATTGTGCCACTAAAAGTTGGAGGGTCATACTTCTTGAACCTCTCAAGTCTCCATTGCTCATCCTCAGAGGCCTTTGGCCTGACCGCAGGCTTAACCAGAATAATGGGATGTGCTGGCATAACACTTGGAACTTGATCAAC
This sequence comes from Nicotiana obtusifolia, assembly GCA_002018475.1. Taxonomy (NCBI): domain Eukaryota; kingdom Viridiplantae; phylum Streptophyta; class Magnoliopsida; order Solanales; family Solanaceae; genus Nicotiana; species Nicotiana obtusifolia. The sequence continues at coordinate 40,743 of MCJB01051952.1, forward strand.
ATGGGCCCGCTCTTCTGGAGTACAAGTTGTCACAGTCTAGGCTCCTCCACCAGCCTAAGAAGTAGCTGGAGCAACGGTGATCAATCCTACCCTGAGCTAAAGTACTAAACATACTCAAGAAGTGTGCTAGAGTCTCGTGGAGTCAAGGGGTAGCAGTAGGCATCTCAGGTGCATGTCCCCCAACCGGAGCTACTAGTAGCTCCTTAGTCGCTGCTCGCTTAGGTACTCTAGCTGTAGGATGTCCTCCTCTTCAACCGTTACCTCAGCCCCGGCCTCTCACAGCTCTAGCAAGGGGCGCAAGTGTCTGATCATCTGGTCCAGCAGTGTGTGTCCTTACTATCTATGAGAGAATAGAAAGACAAAGATAAGATTTTGAAATCAACAAATCTACACGACAAGGAATAAAAGAAGTGGAATTCTTGAATAGTTTCGTAGCCTCTCGAAGAAAGTACAGACGTCTCTATACCGATCCACAAGAATCTTCTAAACTTGATTGTGACTCGTAGCACCTATGAACCTAGAGCTCTGATACCAACTTGTCACGATCCTAAAATCCCACCTTAGGTAGTTGTGATGGCACCTAGTCTCTAAGACTAGGTAAGCCTAACAGACATAAAAATCTAGCATAAATAACGACTAAGATATCAAATTATGCTGATATATGACATAATAACCATGATTGAATAGCAATTGTACAATTCCCAAAATTGGTAGTACAGAATTAGAAGCTCTGATGAAGTACACTAAAGAAATCCGAATACAACTGTTTTGATATGAAGATTAACAGTAGAAAAAAAAATAGCAGAAGGGGACTCGAGGACTTCGAGCATCAAGCAGCTGTATCGTGAAGTCTCTGAAATATCTAGGTCAACTTACTGACGTCTGGCACTAATATAAGTACCTGGATCCGCACAAAAGTGTGTAGAAGTGTACCATGAGTACACCACAACGTAATTTATAAATATCAAGCCTAACCTCGGAAGAGTAATGAAAATGCCAGGTCATGGCACCTACTAGACATGGAAACCTAAATAGAATATTAATATAATCTAATAACGAAAAGTGAAGAAATAAATGACAACAAAACAATACAACGATGTAAGGCTAACAACGAATATTAAGGGAATAAAGGACCACAAAGAGAGAACATATGCAAGGAATAACAAGTGATCAAATACCGTAAAATACAAGTAACATGAATGAAGGAAAGATATTAATCGTTCAAATCAACGAGCCCTTTTAATATAGAATATACAACAAGAATCACAACCGAGTTACCCCACCTCATATTCACATTTCAAAAGTCAATCACAATCTTCCTTATATCGCCGCGTGAGCCTTACATTTATTTTAAAATATTTTCCACGAAATAGCTACACGCGCTTTAGCCCCCATATCTCAAACACACGGCTTCAATTAATACCTTAACTAGCAACACGCATATAAATCCCATCTTATCTCGCCGCATGTGCGTCAACCCCTATCTTTATACTGTCGCATGCACGTCAATATCACATAAACAATAATCAACTCGCATCACACGTGCCCAAATGCCAAAACATTTCCAAGATATAAAATTCAAATTTTACAACAACACACAAAACCCACGACTCAACTACAAAGATGTAAAAGAATCTCAATAACAACAAAATGAACGAGAAATAAGTCAACAACGAAAGGTATTTCAATAACCAACAATTCTAACCACAAACGTGTTAATAACTCTCAACGACTACCACTTCATTAACTCAACAATGAAGTTACCAATGAAAGAGATAGATTGAAATAACATCTACAACCAAATGCATGAGAATAACTCAATAGTGGAAAGAATAGCATCTAACAACAGCTACAAATAAAAGCATATAAGGGAAACCTTGATAATGGAAGCTAGAACATGTAATAACAACTCTAATTAAAAGATGCAAGAATAAACTTGACTACAAAAGATAAAACAAATGATAACAATTTCAAATTAATGCTTACAAATAACCTAAGGGTCCAAACCAGTCAATTTTACACATATAAGCTCGTGTACACACTCGTCACGTCATGTACACGTCTTCCACATTAATCGAATAGCACAATCAAACCCAATCATATGGGGTAGTTTCCTATACAAAGTTAGACAAGATACTACCTCAACTAGATTAAATTAACACTCAAAAATAGCTTTTCCCTTAAAATTCACCTCTGCGCGGCTCATATCTAACAAAAAATGACTTAATATCATCAAACAATGCTAGAAAAAAAAATTATGCTTAAAAAAGCTATGATCTTTACACAATTTACCAAAAGTCAACTAAAAATCAACCCCAAGCCCCCGGTCAAAACCCGATTCCAAGGGTAGATCTCGACTACCAATAACTTCCAAGTTCATATATGTGATGTATTTTCAAATCCGAGTCCAATTCGACTCTCAAATCCCAAATTTTTTATTTTTGGAAAATAGGCAAAAATCCCCAAAATTATTTTGAGATTCTCATGAAATTGATGTTGAATCTCATATATAATCATACAATATAATTGAAAATTAATAAAAATCACTTACCTAATGATTGTATATGAAAATCCTCTCTCCAAATCTCCTCCTACCGAGTCTAGGGTTCTAAAAAGAGAGAGATGAGATCAAATCCCAACTTCCCAGCCCTTTTGTTCAGGCGCAGATGTCGCAATTGCGACTTTGGGTCATAATTGCGAACCCTCGCAATTGCAAGGAATAGCTCACAAATGTAACACCTGAAAAGCCAAGGGAAATGTCGCAATTGCGTCACAGATCGTGCAAATGCGAAGTCCGCCCTCTTAGCAACTGTGACCCATTCGTCGCAAATGCAAGCCTACCCAACCCAAGAATTTCCTGGCAAATGCGATGAAGGTATCAAAAATGTGATGCCTGAGACCCCTACTATGATCGCAATTGCGTTGTAATTGTGATAACTGGAGCACCAGTACACCAGCAACTTGAAAATGAGTCCAAACCCTTCGGAAACACGTCTGAAACTCAACCGAGCCCTCCGGGCTCCAAACCTAATGTCAACACAGGTCTAAAAATATTTTAAAAACTTGCTCGCACAATCAAAACACCAAAATAACATCTTTAATCATGAATTAGACATCAAAATGCATGAAATTCAAAAGGAAAAGTCAATAACCTCTAAAATCCCATCCAAGCGTCCGAATCCTATCAAACCAACTTCGATTTACAATAAAATTTGTAGACAAGTTCCAAATAGAAAAACAAACCTACTCCGAGCCCCAAAACCAAATTTTGACCCCGATAGCCATAAAGTCAACCTATGGTCTAACTTAGGAAACTTCTAAACCTCAATTTTTCAACTTTCGACAAAACAAGTCAAATTAAGCTAGGGACCTCTAAATTCAATTCCGTGCACACTACCAAGTCTAAAATTTTGTGTACTAATAATGAAATCAAAATAGTTTTTCCTTGTTTTTTTACAAAAGTAAACCTTTGGTCAATATTTTCAACTTAAGTTTCTAAACCAAGAACCAAAGGGTCCAAATAATTCTAGAACTTTCCCAAAATAAAACTAATCATCCCTACAAGTCATAAAATTACAAATACACATACGAAAAGCTTCAAAAGGGTAAACGGGTCTCAAATACACAAAATGACAGGTCGGGTCATTACATTAGCACTATCTTGTTTCGCAGGATGGGGTATGTGTTATAAAAGAAACTTTGTGTATTGATTTGTAGATGCTTGATAGGTATTTTTGAAATTGCATAGTTTGTGACTGTTGGTTCAGGTTTTACTACATGGCATGAAAGATTTATGGGAGTACCTCTAATGAAGTGATTGGGTATGGCTAACGTATCAATCATTTGAGTGGGAGAGTTAGAGATCAGATAGGGAGATTTCCTGTATTCTTGAGTTTTAGAGACTGGATAATCTCAGAGGCAGACATACTATTCCTTGGTTGCGGACTATGAAGGTGTGATAAGGATTAGACAGAAGATTGTATTTGTTACGGATAAGTCACAGTGGACTTTTGGAATGTTATTTATCTATTTTAGGATGAATGGAATTGATTTGGGCCCATTTGTAGGCCTAATGAGAAATGTGTATTCAATATTGGATTGCGTTTGCTTACTCTTGCACAACATCTACTTTGGGTATGTCATCGGGTGGAATGGATGTTGTCCATGCCCTCATCTGTTTCATATGTTACTCTCCTATGTTATGATGGCTTGTGAGGCTACTTGATTATTCATACTCATGTTATGGTCCTATTTAGGCCATGTGGCGATATGTGAAGGAGATGGCTTTTGTAATATTGATTTGTTTATTGTACCTTAGCCGTGCTTACCTTTTCCTTAGTGTATTATGATTATTCATCTCCCAATGGTTATATTTTTGCACTCTATCGTGCTTGATGTTTATGCACATGTGTGTAGTGAGCAAGAACATTATGGTTCTATGGGTATCCCCATATGGATTAATATTTTTGGAGTCGAATTGCGCACCACAACAGAGTTATGTGGTATACCCTTCCTTGTGTTTATTTTGTTTGTTTTGTTTTCCCTTTGTAGGATGAGTTTATGGAACTATGCTCTTATTATATCAGATTCAATTGTTGGATAGTTCACTTATTTTGTTTTGCTTTCATCTTTGGTTAAATTCAAGTTGTTGCTTGTAGGGCATAGATCATGTCGTATGTGGCTCTAGGAGGCATTGGACGTGGCTTATCTGTTGAGCAGCTTGTACTAGGTGAGATGAGGTTATTAGAGCTTGAAATTGCGTAATCATATCGAGATAAGGAATGTTTGAATGAATAATGTCATTCGTCAGCTCAGAATTTGGAAATGGTTCTTGTCAGGTCAGAGAGCTTTATTACTTGCTGTTCTGAAGAGTGGTTATGAGTTTCCAAGCGTTCCTTTCATCATTAGCACTGCTGCGAAGGTTTGAGTCAATGTTTTATATGATATGAGGTATGTTGTCGGTACTAGATTTGGTTATAAGTAACTATTACATTATGATATTACTTTGAGTATGTGAGTTATGTGGTACCTCGTGTGGTTACACCTTGGGAATATTTGTATGGCTTGGCACGGCTTGCCGAGACTTGTACAGTATATATATGCAAGAATCAGATCATATAAGGAATTTCGGATGTTAGAAATTGGTTCTAAGGTTTATGGGCTAAGATTTAAGAAAGAAGCTTTAGTTAGGATTGTCTTTGGACTTACATGGATGTGGGATCACCCATGGTTACACGCATGGTGAGCTTAAAAATTAATTTGATGACTTTGGAATGACTTTTGGTACGTTCCAGGATGAACATATATTTATGTGGAGAGAATGTAACGATGGTCATTTTGAGCTTTAGCATTCCTTTCGGTGGTGTGAGACTTTGCGTAGCTTCATAAGATATATTATGACTTGCGTGTATGATTTGTTTTGGATTTCGAGCGGTTGGGGAGTGATTTGAAAGAATGACTCTCGATTTGGAAGCTTTAAGTTGGAAGAGTTGACCAAGGTTTGACTTTTAGATAAACGGACTCGGAATCAAATTTTAATGATTCCAATAGGTTCGTATGATGATTTTGGACTTGTACGTATGTTCGGATTTGACATTGGAGGTTCCTAGAAGAGTTTGACACTATTTATCGATAATTAGCAATTTGAAGAACTTAAAGTTCATAAGTTTGACTAAGAGTTGACTTTGATGTTATTGCACTCCAATTGGTATTCCGAGACTTAATTAGAGTCTAAGACTTTGGATAGGTCCATATAGTTGAATTGAAATTGTGTGCAAAGTTTGGAAGTAATCTAAAGTGTCTAACTGTGATTCAGACACTCTCTTAAAAGAATGCAGATTTGACAACTTAAGAGAAATTCTATTCGGTTGAGCCTAGATTCTTTGTTGTGATGTTCCTATGGGTTTTTTGAGACTGTGGATAATTTTGAACAATGTAATTGTACTTGTTGGTATGGTTGGATGGGGTCCTGAGTGGCTGGGGTGTGTTTTGGATCATTGGTTGAGACACTAGTTAAGGATTTGGAGTTTGACCATGGTCAATATCGAGTCAAGACAACCTTTTTTCGGTGTTTCGAGTGGGCGAGCAGGTTCATAGCGTATTTTGTGATTGAAATGCACATATGGTTGTGTCTAGGGGGTCCGAATGACTTTTACGTGCTACAACGAAGATTTTTCAATTGCTGATTTTCTGGTGCAACAGTCCCGAAAATACCGGTTATGTTCCTGAGTTCATCCATAAATTTCAGACATCCTTTAAAACTTCAAGACATCATATCTCTCTCATTTTAATGTCAAATTGGGTAATCGAAAAGTTTATCTTGGGTCTAATTTTGCAAAGATTATGTTGGGATTATCAAAAATGAGTTTGGGCGTTATTTAACATCAATTTCGAGCTGAGACAACTGTTGTGTTATGTTTTAATTGTTTCAGGATCTTGTCACTTTTTCTCATAAAGTTTTGGAGCACGGGAAGATGCAATATTTGTGTAGATTTTCATCATTACTTTGTAGATAAAAAATTTGTACTTGAATTTGATATATATATATATATATATATATATATATATATGATTTCCCCTAAATTTCTACAACTAAAATATAGATTTTTAAAGTAGTATTTGGATTTTTTCCAACAAGATAAGAAAGTGTATTTTCGGGCTTTGAACACCTTATTTGAACTCGGATTTGGAAACTTATCACATATTTGGACTCACTAGGTTATAGGTCATCGAATTTTTGTATTGGTTCTGGATTTCGAGCATGTGTGTAGATTTTCATCATTACTTTGTAGATAAAAAAATTGTACTTGAATTTGATATATATATGATTTCCCCTAAATTTCTACAACTAAAATATAGATTTTTAAAGTAATATTTGGTATTTTTCCAACAAGATAAGAAAGTGTATTTTCGGGCTTTGAACACCTTATTTGAACTCGGATTTGGAAACTTATCACATATTTGGACTCACTAGGTTATAGGTCATCGGATTTTTGTATTGGTTCTGGATTTCGAGCATGTGGGTCGGGGTTGGCTTTTATTGAATTTTTGGGGATTCATCAAAGATCGAAGCTTTATAGATTGTGGTTACTTTATATTACATTGGTTGACTTGCTTGGTTGGTGTTTGGTTAGATTTGAGCCGGTTAGAGGCGATTTCTCAAGAAAATGCAATTTTGAAGCTTTGGACTAACCCGGATGAGGTAAGTGTCTTATCTATCTTTGGTTTGAGGATTCCTAATAAATGATATTATTTCCAACATGCGTGGGTGATACAATGCAAGGTGACGAGCGTATATGCATGTGCCAGGATTATCCATGCTCGAGTTAGACTATATGCTTCTTTGTGCCTTATTGAATTTGTGATCTTGTTGACTTATGTCTTACTTGATTTTAGTAATGACATGAGTATAAATATCCATGCTAGAGATCACGACTTTAGGTCATTACATCTTAATTTAATATGATGAACTATTTTTCATATTATTGATGTACTTCATTCGGTCATAGCATTACCTATATCATGAACACATATCTATACCTGTTATTCTCTTGCTACTTGATCTTTATTCGTAGTAAGAGATAATGATTCGGGCCTTAGGGCGATGTTTGGCATGATGGTTATTTCTTGCAGTTGTTGGCACAATAGGTATTTTCGTGTGGTTTGAAATGAGATTGGCAAGTTGGTTGTTTCCATGCGGAGAGGATGGGAGTTGGACCTTACGCTACGATTAGTCGTTCCTTAGACACAAAGATGCACTCTACCTTGATTTATATATATGTTTTCTATCTTGTATGTTAGTTTCATATCTATGTTTTCTATCTTGTATGTTAGCTTCACGTCTATGTTTCTTACTTGGTTTACCTATATATTTCCTATTTGGTCTATTACTACATCTATATCTCTACTATGTTTCTTATTGTTACATATGTGCTTTCTGTTGGAAAACGCATTCATGAAACCTTAACTAACGATTTTGTGTCTTGTTGTAGGTTTTGATAATTGACAAACCATCATCGACAAACTACTGAGATTGCTATGGACTTTGTTGTGACTACAAGTCAAGCTTTCAAGATACTAGAAGTTGATGCATGGAACAAGTTGTTGAAGCAAAAAGATTAAAGACGAAAGATGTCGTCTTTTAGTCTTAATTTTGTTTTGAGTGTTAGTGTTATTTTGAATCATCTTTCGTTTTTTAAGAACTTGGCTCAAAGTTTAAAAACGATTTCAAATAATCATTAAAACACTTTTTCAAAACAATTGATTTTTTAAATAAACAATTTGCTTAATCAAAATTCGCTGGCAAAATTCCAGAAAGGTCTGGACATCGATGTCTTGATATTGAACATCGATGTCTAGCTTAAACCTTGGCCAGACATCGATGTTAACATCGATGTCTTACTGATGAACATCGATGTCCAGCCTAAAAATTGTGAAGACATCGATGTTCACTTGGTAAACTTCGATGTTTTAGGTATCCGTTGGAGCATAACGGCTAGTTTTGCTAATCATCGATGTTCCAAGTGAAAACATCGATGTTTGGCAACGGGCAGAAATTTTTTATGCCCTAAACTCTTGTTTAAGCTTATGAAAAGCTTACCAAACACCCCCAACGGATACATGAGATTTTGGGGCTATAAATACACCCTCTTAAACCTCATTTCAACACAACACTACTTACAAATCATAAGATTACATTGCTTCAAGTTTTTATAATCATTTAAGCTATATTGAGCCATTTTCTTGAAGTCGAAAGTTGTGTTCTTGAGCTATAATTTCTTCACTCCATTTACTCTTTTGAGAGATTATCTTTGAGTGATCTTTTGTGTTGTCCTACACCTTAGGGAGGTTGTCCCTTGTTGTAGTTAAGGAAGAGGTTCTTCCTTGTTTGTTAACGAACCTTGTGTGACTCAAGTGTTCGTGTTGTAAACGGTTTGTTAGGCACCCGCAAGCTTAACGGAGATAGTGAAATACTCAAGAGAGTCTCTTGAGGAGTGGACTAGCTACAAGTTGTAGTGAACCACTATACATCGTTGTGTATGCTCTCATTTATATTCCGCACTTTATTTCTCTCTATCTTATTTTCGCACTTACATTTTCAATTATATATTCATATTGCGAAAATTTGGTAAAGTTCCTTAAAACGCTATTCACCCCCCCTCTAGCGTTAAGCATATATTCTAACAATTGGTATCAGAGCCTAACTCCCTTAAAGCCTTATCCGGTTGAGAATAAGATCTATGGCTTTCTCTTCTAGAAATGTATATGCAGGATTAGGTGAAGGACAGTCCACGTCGAGACCACCTCTCTTCGATGGGACAAATTACACCTACTGGAAGGAATGTATGAGAATATACGTACGAGCCACTGATTTTAAATTGTGGTAAATTATTGGAAATGGTGAGGAGGTTATCATCAAAAAGGTCGGAGATCAAGTGATTCCTAAATCGGAAAATGAATATTCCGACGAAGATATAAGAAAGGTTGAAGCATATGCACGAGCTAAAAATATGCTTTACTGTGCGGTAAATCCGGATGACTACCGGAAAATATCAAGATGCAAAACCACAAAGGAAATGTGGGACAAACTCGAAATCACCTATGAAGGTACGTCACAAGTCCGTAAAGCTAAAATTGACCTTCTAACCCATGAATATGAATTATTTAGGATGAAGGATGATGAGAAAATTGAGAAAACCTTTGAACGATTTTCAAGCATCATCAATAATCTTGACGCTCTCGGAAAAATTTATTCCGAAGAAGAACTTGTGAGAAAAATACTCCGAATTCTAAAACCGGAGTGGCAATCAAAGGTAGATGCAATCCAAGAAGCGACCGCCTCCACCAAAGTCACTTATGATGCGCTAAGAGGTAATCTCATCACTTATGAAACTACTCATCTTAACAAGCCTATAGTCTTTGATGATGACAAGAAAAAGAAGAGCTTTGCACTCAAGTCATCAACCTCAAAGGAAGAAACCAAGGAGGCAAAAGACTCCAGCAGCGATGACGAGGAATATGGCTTGGTAATCAAAATATTCCAAAAGTTCATGAGAAGGGAACAAGAAAAGAAAAAAAAGAAGCAAGCAACTCCAAAGTGTTACGGCTGCGGAGAAGTTGGGCATATCAAACCATATTGCCCAAAAGCCAAAACCGAGAAGAAAAAGCCCAACAAGAAGCAAAGGGCTTTCATGTCGTGGGAAGAAGATGACTCCGGTAACGAGTCAAGCGATGGAGAGGAAGTACCAAATCTTTGTCTCATGGCCATTGAGGATACTCCTCAAGAAGATGAACAGGTTAGTACTAAACTTTCTAAAGAATCTTTTACTTCAATAGAATTGCAAAACGCTCTCGAAGAACTTTATAACGAATTTGTCGGCATGAAAAATAAAAACAAGGCTTTGAAAAAGGATCTCTTAGATTCCGAAAAAGAGGTAGAAAAATTATCTAAGGAAAATGAGAAACTAAGAGAAGAGAACAAATTTTTTGGAAAAAGAAGTGCCGATAAACCACGAAAATTCAAATAGCTCTTGTAAATCTTGCAAATCCCTTAAGGCTTATGTGGAAAAATTAGAAGTCTCTCTTAATAAATTCAATAAGCCTCAAAAGGATTTGAATCTTATTATTGATTATGTTCATGTTGGTAAACAAGGAATAGGTTTCACGAAAAATAAAAGTAACCAACCTAGTAAGGATACATCTAGGAATAAAACACCTAGAAAGAAATACACTAGGCATAAAAACCAATTCATGAAAATGCCTACAGACAACCACGGTAGGAAAAACAATGTGACACAACCTAGGAAACATCCTTATAAATCTAGTGAATATTATTCCCCTAGATATATGTGGAATCCTAATGTAATATGTCATTATTGTAGTAAAGTAGGCCACATAGCACCGGTATGCTATTCAAGGCATAGACACTTTACGAAATGTGATACATATTTTTATGCCACTAACCCAAAAGGACCCAAAAGTACTTGGGTACCTAAATCCTGTCATTAATTTGATTGCAGGTGTGCTTGAAGGCGTCAAGTGTACTTTGGTACCTTGATAGCGGATGCTCCAAGCACATGACCGGTGATGCATCCAAATTTTTGAGCATTAAACCAACAAAGGGAGGGCATGTCATCTTTGGTGATAATAACAAAGGAAAGATTATCGGCATTGGTTCGGTAGGCAAAAATCCTTCCTCCTCTATTGATGATGTTTTGTTGGTTAAAGGTCTCAAACACAATCTCTTGAGCATAAGTCAATTATGTGACAAGGGAAATCGTGTTATTTTCAATTCTAAATATTGCTCGGTAGAACGCCTCAATGATAATGAGGTAATTCTACAAGGTGATAGAATTGATAATATTTATATGGTTGATCTAGATAATACTTCCTCAAATATTGCTAAGTTTCTCATGAGTAAAGAGGAAGATACATGGCTATGGCATCGTAGAATAGCGCACATCAACATGAATCATTTGAATAGATTGATTTCTAAAGACTTAGTAATTGGCATTCCAAAAATTAAGTTTGAAAAAGACTCTATTTGTGATGCATGTCAAAAAGGAAAACAAGTAAGGACTTCATTCAAGTCTAAGAATATAGTTTCTACGACTCGACCCTTACAACTTTTGCACATGGATCTCATTGGACCTTCTAGGACAAAAAGTTTTGGTGGAAATTATTTTGTCTTTGTTATTGTTGATGATTATTCTAGATTTACATGGACATTATTTCTTACTCATAAAAGTGAGACATTCAATGTTTTTAGAAAATTTGCGAAAAAGGTTCAAAATGAAATGAATTGCAGTATTGTAGCCATTAGAAGCGACCACGGGAGAGAGTTCGACAAAGACGAATTTGATGTCTTTTCTGATGAACTCGGAATCGATCATAATTTCTCAGCCCCACGCACACCACAACAAAATGGAGTGGTGGAACGTAAGAATAGATCTCTTGAAGAAATGGCTAGAACTATGATTAATGAGGCAAAAATTCCTAAGTATTTGTGGGCCGATGCCGTAAGTACTGCAAGTTATGTATTAAATCGTGCAGTCATCAGGCCAATACTTATGAAAACGCCTTATGAATTATATAAAGGTAGAAAACCTAACCTTTCCCATCTTCGTGTCTTTGGTTGCAAATGTTTTGTGCATAATAACGGTAAAGACAATTTAGGAAAATTTGATGCAAAATCTGATGAAGGCATCTTCCTTGGTTATTCTTTGCGTAGTAAAGCCTATAGAGTCTTTAATAAACGCACTTTAACTATTGAAGAATCACCACACGTGGTCTTTGCCGAAAATGATTCTCGCTTGTCGAGAAAGGATATTTGTGATGATCTTGCAGATTCGTTAGAAGGAATCCATTTTGATGTTGATGAAGGTCCAAGCCATACCAAGAAAGATGATGGTGAGAGGCCTCAAGAGGAATCAAACGAAGAGCAAGAGGATCTTCCTAAGGAGTGGAGAACGTCTAGAGATCATCCACTAGACAAGGTAATCGGTGACATCAACCGAGGGTAAGTACCCGAAACACTCTCAGGAACACAATCACACACATGGCTTTTGTTTCACAAATTGAACCAAAAACCATTTCTGACGCAATTAATGATGAACATTGGACTTTGGCAATGCAAGAGGAGCTTAACCAATTCAAACGAAATGCCGTTTGGGAATTGGTGCCAAGACCCGATGACTATACAATAATTGGTACGAAATGGGTTTTTCGAAATAAATTAGACAAAAATGGAATAATAACTAGAAACAAAGCTAGGCTAGTAGCCAAAGGCTACAATCAAGAAGAAGGCATTGACTTTGAAGAAACATATGCACCTGTTGCACGTCTAGAAGCCATTCGCTTACTTCTTGCATTTGCATCTTCAATGAATTTCAAACTTTTTCAAATGGATATTAAGAGTGCCTTCCTCAATGGTTTTATTCAAGAGGAAGTATATGTCGACCAACCACCGGGTTTTGAGAACCTTGAGTTTCCAAACCACATCTTTAAACTCAAGAAAGCGCTCTACAGTCTTAAACAAGCTCCTTGAGCTTGGTACGAGCGGTTGAGTAAATTTCTTTTGGACAATGGATTCAAAAGAGGAAAGGTCGACACTACACATTTTATAATGAATAAAAGCAATAACATCCTTTTAGTACAAATTTATGTAGACGACATTATATTCGGAGCTACTAACGAGTCTTTATGCAAGGAATTTTCTATGCTTATGACAGAGGAGTTTGAAATGTCTTTGATGGGTGAGCTCAACTTCTTCTTGGGCTTACAAGTGAAGCAAATGAAAGAGGGGACTTTCATTTGTCAATCAAAGTACTGCAAGGAATTGCTTAAGCGATTCGACATGATCGACGCCAAAGCAATGCCGACTCCCATGAGCACTTCAGGAACCCTTGACAAATATGAAAAAGGTAAAGAGGTAGAAGTCAAGAAATACAGAGGTATGATCGGATCTCTACTTTACCTTACCGCAAGTCGTCCCGATATAATGTTTAGTGTTTGCATATGTGCACGGTATCAATCTTGTCCGAAGGAATCGCATTTAACCGCAGTAAAACGGATAATGAAATACCTTATCGGCACTATGAACGTGGGACTTTGGTATCCCAAGGGTTCATCCTGCCACCTTATCGGCTATTCTGATTCCGACTTTGCTGGATGCAAATTGGATAAGAAAAGCACTAGTGGCACTTGCCACATGCTTGGTAGTTCATTGGTTTCTTGGTTTAGCAAGAAACAAGTCAGTGTTGCTTTATCCACCACTGAAGCGGAATATGTAGCCGCTGGAAGTTGTTGCGCTCAAGTCCTTTGGATGAAACAATTTGTGGATTACAGCCTAAGTCTTGATCACATTCCAATTAGATGTGACAACACAAGTGCCATTTGTCTCACGAAGAATCCCGTTCTTCATTCGAGAACAAAGCACATTGAAATTAGGCATCATTTCATTAGAGATCATGTCCTTAAAGGTGATGTCGAAATTGAGTTTGTGGAAACTCGTAATCAATTAGCTGACATCTTTACAAAACCTTTAGAGAAAGAGTCATTCTTTCGGATTCGAAGCGAGCTTGGAATCCTTGACTCAACCATGATCTAATTATGTGCATAATTTATGTTTAGAACATTACTAATTTGAGCGTCGGAGACGTTTACTTTGTTTTGCAGGTTCTCCTCATCACTTGGATGATTTGTTAAGTAAGGGGGAACTCTAATAATCAAGTACTCGTTTATAATATCAAAAATATTCACTTCTACGCTCAAACATCGATGTCCAAACACAAAACATCGATGTCCGAACATTACTGGAATTACAAGAAAAATCCAGTAAGCCAAAAACATCGATGTTCATACTGTAGACATCGATGTTCAGGACCAGAAAGTCAAAACATCGATGTCCATGAATTAAACATCGATGTTTGCTCTGTATTTTTGAAAAATAGAGCCGTTTTCTATCCGTTGGAAGCTCCAAAAATGACCAAAATGCCCTCCAACGGACACTTATTCTCCAAACTCTATAAATAGGCCTTCATTTCACTCTTTCACTCACAAAAATCTCTCTTAATAGTTCAAGACTCTCTATTCTTGCACTAAACTTCATTTCTCTCAATCTTCATCTTATATTTCACTCCATAAAATGGCTTCTTCCTCAAACAATCCAATTCCCAGAAATGCCGCCAAATTCAAAGACGGTTCTTATCTTTGGTTTCATTCTCAAAACGAACTCCAAAATTTCCGCGAAAACTTTGAGCGAAGAGAAATCCTACCTCCAAGATACGTGAGGCAAATTTACTATGATTTAAAAGGATTTCACACTTTATACAATGCTCTAAGTTCAACATATCTCTTAGGCATTGTGAGCAATCGCTAGAATTTATACACGAAGACTTAATTCGTGCATTCTACTCAAATCTTCGTCAAGTTGACGAAAATCTCATCTCTTATGTAAATGGTACGGAAATATTTCTTTCTTATGAAATACTCTCGAAAATCACGGGACTTCCGACAGTTGGCGCAGATATTCATGTCTACGCCAGAACTGAAGGCACAACTTTTAACGAGACAGCCTTCTTGGGAGAAATAGGAGTCGGTGGACATTCAAATCGCCGTCCAACAATTACAAATATCAATGAAGAGCATAGGTTACTCTTCTATATCATTACACGCATTCTCAAGCCAAGAAAATTTTCCCACACTGTTCTCTCGGCCGAAGATGTCAAAATAATGCATGCAATCATGCATGAGGCGAGGATCAACTGGACGCAATTTGTCATGATCCACATGTTCGACGCCATCCGTGAGGGGGAACCACTTCCTTACGCCTTCATTGTGATGGAAATCCTCAAATATTATGAGGTCATGGTGAATGTTGGTCCCCTAACAAAAGAGATTAAAATTTGGTTGGTAACAGACTCTTCTTTTCGGAAAAGTACGGAACCACGCCAACGAAGAGCTCATAATCCTCCACAAGAGTTCCCTCCTCAATTTCCGTCTCAAGCTTCTTCTTCTTCTATGACTCTTGAGTCAATCGCCGACACATTAGTCAATTTCGACCATCAGCTTAATAGAATTGAAAACAAAGTTGATACATTAGATGCCGAATTTCGAGACTACATTAGGCGTAACGAAGAAGACGATGAAAGTGACAAGTCTCCAAATTTTTAAATTCTCCTTATGTATTACAATTATGCTCCTTTCAATATTTCTTTAGTGTAAATGCATTGTAAGTTCTATTTTTTTTAATGAAATTGATTTTCTCATTTATTTGTCATATCTTTTTGCTAATGCCAAAAGGGGGAAGATATTAGATATGAGAAGTTTATGGGAAATTATGATGATATGCATATATTAAGGGGGAAGCACTAATTGAGGAGGAATATGTCTTTAAAAATTAATTTTCTTTAAACAATATTCTTTGTATAAAAATCTTTTTGCCAAATGAATGCATATCCCGGTTCTTGTTTGTCATTATCAAAAAGGGGAAAATTGTTGGAAAACGCATTCATGAAACCTTAACTAACGACTTTGTGTCTTGTTGTAGGTTTTGATAATTGACAAACCATCATCGACAAACTACTGAGATTGCTATGGACTTTGTTGTGACTACAAGTCAAGCTTTCAAGATACTAGAAGTTGATGCATGGAACAAGTTGTTGAAGCAAAAAGATTGAAGACTAAAGATGTCGTCTTTTAGTCTTAATTTTGTTTTGAGTGTTAATGGTATTTTGAATCATCTTTCGTTTTTTAAGAACTTGGCTCAAAGTTTAAAAACGATTTCAAATAATCATTAAAACACTTTTTCAAAACAATTGGTTTTTCAAATAAATAATTTGCTTAATCAAAATTCGCTGGCAAAATTCCAGAAAGGTCTGGACATCGATGTCTTGATATTGAACATTGATGTCTAGCTTAAACCTTGGCCAGACATCGATGTCTTACTGATGAACATCGATGTCCAGTCTAAAAATTGTGAAGACATCGATGTTCACTTGGTAAACATCGATGTTTTAGGTGTCCGTTGGAGCATAACGTCTAGTTTTGCTAATCATCGATGTTAAACATCGATGTTTGGCAACGGGCAGAAATTTGTTATGCCCTAAACTCTTGTTTAAGCTTATGAAAAGCTTACCAAACACCCCCAACGGATACATGAGGTTTTGGGGCTATAAATACACCCTCTTAAACCTCGTTTCAACACAACACTACTTACAAATCATAAGATTACATTGGTTCAAGTTTTCATAATCATTTAAGCTATATTGAGCCATTTTCTTGAAGTCGAAAGTTGTGTTCTTGAGCTATAATTTCTTCACTCCATTTACTCTTTTGAGAGATTATCTTTGAGTGATCTTTTGTGTTGTCCTACACCTTAGGGAGGTTGTCCCTTGTTGTAGTTAAGGAAGAGGTTCTTCCTTGTTTGTTAACGAACCTTGTGTGACTCAAGTGTTCGTGTTGTAAACGGTTTGTTAGGCACCCGCAAGCTTAACGGAGATAGTGAATACTCAAGAGAGTCTCTTGAGGAGTGGACTAGCTACAAGTTGTAGTGAACCACTATACATCGTTGTGTACGCTCTCATTTATATTCCGCACTTTATTTCTCTCTATCTTATTTTCGCACTTACATTTTCAATTATATATTCATATTGCGAAAATTTGGTAAAGTTCCTTAAAACGCTATTTGACTTTACTTTCCACATGCCATTACTTGCGACATGGATTTACTTGCAACATGTCTCTACTTGTTACACGCTTCTACTTATTAAATACCTTTACTTGATAAATACTTTTATTTGCTACACGCCTTTACTTACTTCATGTCTTTCTAGTCTATGCTATGTCGGATTAGGTGACTATTAGATTGCTTGCGTGTTTATGATTTGTTGGAGCCGTCTCAATATATATTTGTGAGGCTAGCTCTTGGATATTGGGTTTCCTATTATAATTTTGTTCGAGTTTGCATTTCCTAGTTGAATTTTGCATATTCGTTCTCTTTGTGCTATGTTTTAAAATTTTCCATGCTAGCTGTCGTTGAATGGTTTCATCTGAACTGGTATATTGGGATCGGGTTGCGTGTCGCAATGGAATTTATATTGATACTAACCGCAATGATATTTATATTAATATTGGGATCAGTTGCACACCCCAACGATATTCATATTTATATTGGGATCAGGTTGTATGCGCAATGGCATTTGTAGTGATACTGCGATCAGGTTGCACACCGCAACTATATTAATATTAATATTTGGATCGGGTTGCACACCACAATAATATTTATTAATATTGGGATCGAGTTGCACCCTGCAATAATATTTGTTATTGATATTTGGTTATGATCCTTGTTTGTATTTCATGAATATTGTTTCATTCGTAGAAATGGTTCATAAGGATATGTCTCTGTTTGCTATATCTGTTAACTTGCTCCGTAGTTCTCCAGTTGTAACGATCCGACCGGTCGTTTTATGCTTCATAGTTCCATTATATGGGTTCGAGGTCTTGAGCAGCTTCATAGTGTGTATTATAACTTGTGTGCATGGTCAGATTTGATTTTCGGATGTTCCAAGATGAATTTGATTGAATGATTCTCACTTTAGATGCTTAAGTTGAAAATGTTGACCGAGGTTTGACTTTTGTGGAAATATTTCTTATCATGATTTTGGACTTGAGCGTATGCCTGAAATCGAATTCGGAGGTCTGTAGGTTGATTTGTGTTATTTTGCATAAAGTTAGAAATTTAAAGGATTAAAATTTTGATAAGTTTGACCATAGGTTGACTTCACAGCTATCACATTTGGATTTTGTTTCGAAACTGGAAATAGGTCTGTTTTCTCATGAGGAACTTGTCCGCAAAGTTTGGCGTCATTCCTAGTTGATTTGATAGGAATCGGGTGTGTGGTTATGTTTTTAGAAGTTCTTGAATTTCATGTTGATTTCATGTGTTTTAGATGTCCAATTCATGGTTTTAGATGTTATTTTGATGTTTTGAGTGCGCGAGCAGGTTCGTAGCGTGTTTTATGATTGAAATGCATATATGGTTTGTGTCCGGAAGGTTTCGAATGAGTTTTGGGGTGGTTTTGAATCATTTTGGTAAAGTTTTGGATTGCTGGTGCTGGTACTTCGCAATTGCGAAATTTTTGTTGCAATTGCGAACTACTGCATTTGCGAACAAGTTTCATACTTTGCAAACAAGTTTCAAATGTCAAAATAGATATATTCCAAGTCCCGAAACATAAATCCAAACACGATAGCTGTGTAGTCAACCTATGGTCAAACTTATTAAAAGTCTAAGCTTTTAAATTTCTAAGTTTGGGAAACGCAACACAAATAAACCCATGGACATCCAAATTCAATTTAGGACATATGCCCAAGTCCAAAATCACGATATGAACCTATCGAAGCCATCAAATCACCGTTCCGAAGTTGTTTCTACATAAGTCAAACCTCTGGCCATATTTTCAATTTAAGCTTCTAAAGTGAAAATGACTCAACCAAATTCATCCTGAATCATCCGAAAATCAAATCCAATCATGCACGCAATTCATAGTACATAACATGAAGCCGCTCAAGACTTCGGACCACGACGAAACCTTGAAGCTCAAAATGGCCGGTCAGGTCGTTACATTCTCCCCCTCTTAAACAAACGTTCATCCTCGAATGTACCAAGAGTATTTCATAAGCCACCAAATCATTGAATAAACTCACCATGCACATACAGGGGTGATCTACGCCACCCCAATCAACACAGGCACGACAACACCATCTCAACTGCAAATTATTCCCTCCACTCATGCCGATAAGCCTTAGAATCTAATCTCCACATCTACCATGGGCCCTATTATCACACAAGCACACTATAAAACCTTAACTAGCTACAATGTCTCATGCATACACTCACAAAGTATAACCATACGACTAAACACATCATCCATATGCCTATAGGAAATACAATGACTGCAATATCCGCCCATTACAAAACCCAGTACCGGCAAACATACTCATATCGTCTAGAACCTTTTTCCAAACCTTCACAATGCTGAAAATAATGCAATAAACATGCAAAATTCATAACTACACATTTGTCAAAAGCCACCTCGAATGCCACCTAGGCACATACATCACAATTCAAAACCAATATGCACATCTCAAATATGACTTGATAGGAAAAGAGGAACACATGAGAGAACGGTCAAACAAGCTAAACAGGCACAACTCCCTACCCATACCATAATGCGGATCCTATTCTCAAGGAAGAAGCAAGATATACAGAACAACCTCAACAAATCTTACCTTAGTATGACCTCTCCGCGACACATAGCACAGTACAAACAAACATATCATCAAGAATACCAGGTCCCTATGATTAAATAGAAATCACAAGTAAAATAAACATCTTATCAACTACTACACTCTACCAACTCACCCCGTAGAACCAAAACCACAACACGAAACAAACTGCTCAAATATGTAGAATACCCATATCACAAATCGTGACCAAACCACCTAGAAATCATGTTAAAACCCAATGTACTTAACTAACCGAAAGTCCACCCAAGTCTTATGACCTACAATAGCAACCAAACCAGAACGATAGTCACAGACTATCACAACAAAATTTTCAATTGGCGTGAACACATGAACAGAGTACAAGAATCACAAAACACGACCATTTCTGAAACAAGGTAGGATAAATCTTACCAATAAATGGGACCGGACCAAAGTTACACAAATGCATCTCTATACTCAACTGAAACTATACCTATAAGGATATCATCTGGTCCATCGGCCTCTGCCCAAATAGGAAGAGCATAATAATGGGCCTACACGCTTAAGCTCTACCCCTAGCTGGCAGTGCCGGTATAGCAGCAACTGGAGCATAACTCGTAGCCTGAATACCTCGCCATGACACATCTGTGTAGAGTTTAGGACAATCTCTAACAATATGGCTGGTATCTCCACACTCAAAGCATCCTCTCTGCCAATGAGGCTGTGGTAGCTATCCGGTACGGGTACTCTGAGACCCATGGATATCTGAAACACTGCATAAAGCCTGAAGTGCAAACTAAACTTGCTGATGCACAAAACCTCTAGCATGATGTACCCTGCCTCAAAAATAAGAAACAATTGATCCTCCCAGTCCGCGAGGACTCTTAGCCTCCCAGCCATCTCTCTCCTGACCCTACATGCCCTCTAATCGGTGAGCGATCTCTGCCACCTGGTGAAAAGGAACATCCATCTCCAACTCCCGAGCCATGTTGAATCGGATACCATAACTGATCCCCTCAATGAACTTGCGGAGTCATTCTCTAACTGTAGAAACCTAAGCTGGTGCATACTCGGATACTAGGTCTAAGCTATTCCTCCTCAGATGTTGTTGCCCTAACTGCGAGTTGAACCGGAACAACAGGTTATGCTTGCATGACAGGTGGAACCTGACCAACATGGACTCGCTGCTCTCGAGTATGGGTGGCGGGTGTTTGAGCTCCTCCCCTGGTGTGTGAAGAATCTGGTGCAACCGGAATCAATCTCGTCTAAGCCAATGTGCCAAACATGCTCAGGAACTGTTCTAAAATCTCCTAAAGTCCCAGGGTAGCAACAGGCGCCTCCGGTGCCTATTCCCTAATCACGGCTACTGGTGGCTCCTTAGTTGCTGCTCTGGCAGGTGCTCTAGCTGTAGCATGTGCTCCTTCTCAGCCTTTGCCTCTGCCTCTACCCCGAACCCCAAAAACACCGACTTTGGGGGCACTGTCGTCAGTAACTATAGCTCGTGTTCTCACTATCTGTAAGAGAGTAGAATGAAAAGGCTCAAACTCCTAAATCAATAAACTCGCATGATAGGAATGAAAGAAGTTAGGTTTTCCTAATAGTTCCGTAGCCTCTCGAAAATACGTATAGATGTTTCAATACCGATCCACAAGACTCTACTAAACATGCTTATGACTCATAGCTCCTATAAACCTAAATCTCTAATACCAACTTGTCACGACCCAATTTCCCTCCATAGAAAGTCGAGATGGCACCTACTCTCTAAGATTAGGTAAGCCTAACACTTACTGATTTAATAACAAATTTTAACCAAATAACTATTAAGCATGAAACATAAATTTCCTTAATAAGCCAATAATCAAAGGTAGATACATAACATCCCAAAATCGGTGGTAGAAGTCAAACTCTACTGAGTCTACTAGAAAATCTCCAAGTACAACTACTCAGGAATAGAAATAAATAGTAACAAAATAAAATTTCAGAAGGTGACTCCGAGGCTTGTGAACGTGAGGCAGGTATACCTTGAGTCTCCACAGCAATGCCCCATCAGCTAACTAATGATCGACATACTCTGAAGTACCTGGATCTTCCCAAATATGTGCAAAAAGTGTAGTATGAGTATACAACGGCACTACCCAATAAATATCAAGACTACCCTTGGTGGAGTAGTGACGAGGGATAGTCAAGACACCTACTAGATTTAGTAACCTGCACGAGTATGGATGTAAAACTAATAGGGAACAATATCAATATAAATCTATGAATGGTAAAAATAACAAAAAAAACATTCGCAATAGAAAACTAGAAACAACAATTAGCAATAGGGAACAAATCGGTAATAGCGCCGCAGAGTAAGATAAGAAAAGTTTAAATCTGGTGAAACCAAGTAAAAGAAAACAAGTAACAAATAAGAACAACCACTTTCACACAATATTTATTCAAGAATTTCCCCGAGGTACCACACCTCATAGTCACAAATCACAGATCCCAAATCACAAACCCCAATCACTTGATATCTTGTGCCCACATTACAAATCACCACTGTACGGAGAACTCACGTGCTACACGGAAAAATCACATGTCAATACCATTAATATCTCATATCCGCATAGACAACTCACGCGTTAACGGAGTGACAATATCTCATATCCACACGGACAACTCACGTGGCAGCAATAACAATAACTCATAACTGCACTGACAACTCATGTGCCAATAGTACAGTTCTCACACAGAAGGCAAGTATACAAGAATAGATATCAGGGTTCATCATCTCAAACAGAAATGAGTGATTAATTACGTGTATGCTTGCGCAAGTGTTCTATCATATATTGAGGCAACAAGTTAGAGCAGAGACAACGAATGGAACATAGGAAGCAACACAAAAAAACATAAAATGCATAACTCACACAACGTAGGCACACCACTACACAAATATCATCAATAACAATGCCCCTAGGCCATCACAAGTAATCTGATAGAGCCCCCCTTTTCTCACCACATTTGCAACAACAAAGTAAATGCCGCCTTGTCTCGCCACGTGCACATAGTAATATTTCCGCCTTGTCTCGTCAGATGCACAAACCCACAAATATATAGCCCACCTTGTCACACTGCATGTGCAAATATCAATAATAACAATAGCATGGACAACCCACGTGTGAACTGCGTGACAATCCTCTCAACAATATCACGTGTGCCAAAACATAACAACACAATATAACAACTCGCACCACATGTGCCCCTATGCCACAATATTTCGTCAAATAAATTTTAATATAACAACAACACAGAGCCCTTGGCTCAACAACACTGAGTACAACAACAACAATGATAACAAGAGAGTACGACAAGTAAATCAACTCAAGAATTACAAATCATAAGGAAATAGAAGAATGGGCACACAATGAAAAACATGACAAGTAATAATGGATTCAACAAGAATAACTCAACAATGAGTGAGATAGTGTGTAACAGCAATATTAAATAGGAGTAACTCAACAGTAGAAGAAATAACATGTAATAATGATACCAAATAAGATGACCCAACGATAAGAGAGATAACATGTACCAATGATTCCAAATAAGTACAACTCAACGATAAGAGAGACAACATGTAATAATGATTCGAAATAATTACAACTCAACGATAAGAGAGGTAATATGTGTAACGGCCCGATGTGTTGTAGAAACACATAAGATACTAATTGTTTGGATTGTCTTGATTTAAGTGCAAATCCCTCTTTGTAATTATGAAATTTTAACATTCTTGCAGGGTATGAGGTATAAGAATCTAATAATTAGGAAAAGAGTTCAAAAAGGTAAGTAATGCAGGATATGCGATCGCATTTCAGACATGCAGACCGCATATATTACATGGGCATCGCATACCTAGACAGATTTCTGGGCAAGGTTCATGCCACAAATGCCTTCTGAAATGCGGACCGCATTTCATGAATGCGGACCACAAATTTGGCTGCCTGTATTGCAGATTGGAACAGAGAACTGGACAAGTTTTATGCTAGAAATGCGGCGAGAAATGGGGAACGCATTTCAGGAATGCGAACCAAAAATCTAAGAGTGAAATCGCAGAGTGAGACAGAGTCTTGGGCCAAATGTTGTGTGAAAAATGCGGTCCAAATGTGGACCATATGTTAAGTTTGTGACCAGGATGTGATCGCATAATGGACACCTGAACTTTTATTTTATCCCGAATTTTGACCCACTATAAATAGGGGCTAGGAAACCTAACAAGCAGAAACCCCCTTATTTTGCCAGTTACCTCAGAAAAACTCACCAAAACACCCTCAAACCCCAGCAAATCATCCCCCAAATCACCTTGAAAACAACCCCAACATCTAATACAAGGAAACCCCACACTATAACCCCAAGACCCAGCTCAAACTGCTGCACTTTTCACCAAGATTACAGCTGGGTCAAGGCACCCTACCAAGTTGTAGCCCGTTAGCCTCGATTGAGTTCGCCAAAAGTTCGTGAGCATTCATAAAAGGTTGGGCTCGAAGAATTTGTTGGAAGTCTAGTAATTATTTGCAAGGCAAGGTAAGTGTTTTTTCTAACCTCAGCTTGAGGGATTAGAAGTCGTGTCTTGTTTGCTAAATTGCTCCTTGTTGAGAACAACGTATAGGCATGGTGACGAGTGTCTATACGTTAGTGTCATGCATGACCGTGGGTCGTGTATGGATAACTATTGTGTGACTATTATTTCGAATTGTTGAATTCTATCCTTGATTTGGTATGATGTGTTGCTTGTGGGAGCGGGTGGCACGCCTACCACGAGATATTGTGAATTAAGGGAGGGTGGTACGCCTACCACAAGGTTGCTTCATTCTAGTTGTTCCCTTGCTTATGGTTCTAGCCTTCCTTGTTCAGTATAAAGTCAAGGGTTAATTAGACTAGTTGAGTGAGGAGTTGGTGGGAGTCTAAAGGGTCTAGTGTCAAAATTATAGGTAGCGTCTAAGGAGTTTGTAGAGGTTTCAAGGGTCCAGTGCCACATTAGTAAAGTCGTGTCTTGAGTTAATAAAATAGTAATTGGTTTTGGAGGTTAATTGTAGAACTTCGATTGTAATTGAGTACTAACATTGATTGGGCTAAATAGGAGTCAAGTTTTGGTTTGATTATAATTGAATTTCCCCTGGCCAGGATGATTATCTGCTGTTATTTGTTCCCTTGCTGGGAAATTGATATGTTGATTTGTTCCCTTGCCGGGATTTATTGTGATTGTTGTGATGATGAAAGTGGGAGCGGGTGGCACGCCTTCCACGTGATATTATGAAAGTGGGAGCAGGTGGTACGCCTACCACAGTATATAAATTGTAAGTGGGAGCGGATGGCACGCCTGCCACGAGATATTATGAAAGTGGGAGCAGGTGGTACGCGTACCACAGTATATATATATATATATATATATATATATATATATATTGTACGTGGGAGCGGGTGGCACGCCTGCAACAAGACGTTACTGGAGGAAAAAGGGAGGATTGTATTACATTTCATTGTGTTAAAGGCTGAATTGCAGATTTCTTTCTTATTCATTGATGATTTGTTTCATTTTTACTTGTCTGTTATTTCGATGTATGTTTTCTTTTTCCCCGTCTAAATTGTTCATGTATTTTATCTTTTGTTGTGAATACACATATATTCTTAAAATTGCACAGATTTATCTGGAGTCTGGTCCTAGCCTCGTCACTACCTCGTCGGGGTTAGGCCAGGCACCTACCAGCACATGGGGTCGTTGTGCTGATACTACACTCTGCACTCTTTTGTGCAGATCCCAGTGCCGCGGGCTTCGAACAGTAGGAAGCTTCCAACCTTTGATTTCCAGGCGACCCAAGCTAGTCCTACAGACGTCCGCGAATCCTGGAGTCCCCAGTCCATTTCTTGTATCTGTTTCTCTATGTAGTCCAGAAACATCATTTTGTTATATTCTTCAGACCCTGTTTGTAGCACTCTTAAATAGTCTGTGAAACTATGACACCAGATCTTGGGTAGACCGTCGTGGATAGTTTATCGGCGATAGTTGTGTAAAATACTAACTTTGCGTTTATTTCGCTTATTGAATTACTATTTTTCAGCTGATGTTTTTGTGATATAATAAACTCGTAAATGGTAAATAACCTGATCGACTGGCTTTCCTAGCTTTCACTAGTAAGGGCCATCACGACTCCCGAGGGTGCGAAATCCAGGTCGTGACAGGTTGGTATCAGAGCCCTAGGTTTGCATAGGCCTCACAGTTCACAGACAAACTCGGTAGAGTCTGAGGGATCGGTGCGGAGACATTTGTATTTATCCCCCGGAGGCTACAGAGTTAGGAAAAATTTCACATTTGTTCATTCTTGTCGTGCTGTTTGCCTCTCAAATACTAATTGGATTCCTACTATGTTCTTTCGCAGATGGCGAGAGCACGCGCTTCCTCATCTACCGTTCCGCAGTCTGAGCCCCCAGCAACAGCTTCCACGCGGGCCAGAGGGCGAGGCCAAGTTCGTGTTCGGGGTCCAGGCAGGGGCAGGACACAGCCTCCTGCAGCAGCACCAGTGGCTGAACCTCATATTGATCTTGACGAGGAGGTTCCGACCCCAGCAGCTCCGACGGGCCCAGATTAGGTCCCCGAGGGGTTTATTGTCACCCTAGTTCTTCGGGACGCTTCGGTCCGGTTGATGGGCCTCATGGAGAATGTCACCCGAGCGAGCTTACTTCCGGCAGCACCAGCCACTCCTCAGGCCGGAGAGGGGGTTCAGATTACTGCTACTCGTACTCCGGAACAAGTAGCTCCCCAAGCTCAGCTTCCAGCAGTTCAGCCAGCTGTGACAGTCCCGCCGGGGGCAGTAGCTCAAGCCGGCAATGGGGAGGCCATGTTCGCCGATGCTTTGTGGAGACTGGATAGGTTCACTAAGCTTTTCACCACTACCTTCAGTGCTGCTTCTTCCGAGGATCCTCACGACTTCCTATATAGCTGCCACGAGGTCCTCAGGAATATGGGTATTGTTGAGATCAACGGGGTAGACTGTGCGGCATTCCGCCTGTCTAGATCCGCCAAGACTTGGTGTAGGGATTATTGCTTGACTAGACCAGTCAGTTTGCCACCTTTTACTTGGGAACAGTTTACAAAGTTGTTCCTAGAGAAGTTTATCCCCGTCACTCAAAGAGAGGCTTACCGGAGGCAGTTTGAGCGCCTGCTATCCATGACAGTCACCCAAATATGAGTCTAGATTCATCGACTTGGCCCGGCATGCTCTCATCATCAGAGAAGGAGAGCGTGAGGAGATTTATTGACGGCCTCATTCAGCTGATTCGCCTTCAAATGGCTAAGGAGACTGGTAATGACGTTACATTCCAGGAGGCGGTCAATGTGGCCCGCAGAGTCAATATGGTTCTGTCGCATGGAGGCGGTCATGGGTGGGATAAGAGACCCCGTCTTTGAGGCAAATTCATTGGTACTTCTTCTGGAAGTAGAGATTCATATGGTAGAGGCCATCCTCCTAGGCCCTTTGAGTCAGCTCTCCAGGTTTCTCACAGTGTTCCAGGTAACCGCAGTTCTCAGATGCAATATTCCGATCAGCAGTCTATCAGTGCACAATCGCTACAGAGTTTCCAGAGTCGGCAGCCTAGGGCCTACTACATGTGTGGCGACACAAGGCACATTGCTAGGTATTGCTGTCGTGCTTTAAGAAACTCTCCACACCATGATTCCCATGTTATGACACAGGCACCACATGTTGCGCAGCCTGCCCAACTAGCTTGAGGTGGTGGTAGAGGTGTTAGAGGTAGAGGTAGGGGTACTGGAGGTGGAGCTCAGGTCGGCAGAGGTGGGGGCCAGCCAGCACCAGGCCTTCCTAGAGATGTGACTCAGGGTGGTGGGGCTCAGCCCCGATGTTATGCTTTTCCAGCTCGGCCTGAGGCAGAGGCTTCAGATGCAATGATTACAGGTACGGTTCTGGTCTGTGATAACGATGCTTCGGCTATTATTTGATCCAGGGTCTACCTACTCGTATGTCTCCTCTTATTTTGCACCGTATCTGGCCATGCCAAGTGACTCATTGATTGTTCCTGTTCATGTGTCTACTCCAGTGAGTGATTCCATTGTGGTAGATCGAGTCCATCATTCCTGTGCGGTAGTAATTGGGGGTTTTGAGACCCATGTAGACTTATTGCTTTTAGACATTATTGATTTTGAGGTCATATTGGGGATGAATAGGTTATCACCTTACCACGCCATCCTGGACTGCCATGCCAAGGCGGTAACCCCGTTTGGAGTGGAAAGGGACTCCTGGTCATTCCACCCGTAGCATTATCTCTTATATGAAGGCTCGACGCATGGTCGAGAAGGGGTGTTTGGCTTATCTAGCTCATGTTCGTGATTCCAGTGCTGAGGTCCTCTCTATTGAATCTGTGCCCGTGGTTCGTGAGTTTCCCGAGGTTTTCCTAATTGAACTGTCGGGGATGCCACCCGACAGGGATATTAAATTTTGCATAGATGTGGCTTCGGGCACTCAACCCATTTCTATTCCGCCGTATCGCATGGCCCCGCCAGAGTTAAAAGAATTAAAAGAGCAGTTGCAAGATTTGCTCGAGAATGGTTTTATTAGACCCAGTGTTTCACCTTGGGGTGCACCGGCGTAATTTGTTAAAAAGAAAGACGGGTCAATGAGAATGTGCATCGATTACCGACAATTGGACAAGGTTACAATAAAAAATAAGTACCCATTACCGAGGATCGAGGATTTGTTTGATCAGCTCCATGGTGCCAGGGTATTTTCAAAGATCGATTTAAGGTCTGGCTACCATCAGTTGAAAATTAGGGCACCTGATGTCCCTAAGATAGCTTTCCGTACTCGGCACGGGCATTATGAATTCTTGGTGATGTCATTCGGGTTGACTAACGCCCTAGCGGCTTTTATGGATTTGATGAACCGAGTGTTCAGACCTTACCCGGATTCGTTCATGATAGTTTTCATCGACGACATCCTGGTATATTCCCGCAGCCAGGAGAGCATGCACAGCATCTCAGAGTGGTTCTTCAGACTCTGAGGGATAGTTGGTTGTATGCTAAGTTTTCAAAGTATGAATTCTAGTTGAGTTTGGTTACATTTTTGGGGCATATTGTATCGGCAGAGGGTATTCAGGTTGATCCGAAAAAAATTAGGCAGTCAAGAACTTGCCTAAGCCGGCGTCAGTTACAGAGGTCCGGAGTTTCTTGGGACTGGCAGGCTATTATTGTCGGTTAGTGGAAGGGTTTTCATCTTTTGCATCCCCGATGACCAAGTTGATCCAGAAAGGTGTCCAGTTCAGGTGGTCGGATGAGTGTGAGGCGAGCTTTCAGAAGCTCAAAACAGCTCTGACCACGGCACCAGTGTTAGTTTTGCCCACAGGCTCAAGGCCTTACACAGTCTATTGTGATGCCTCTCGTATCGGGCTTGGAGCAGTATTAATGCAGGAGGGCAAGGTCATTGCCTATGCTTCGAGGCAGTTGAAGGTTCATGAGAAAAACTATCCGGTGCATGATTTAGAATAGGTGGCCATAATTCACACCTTGAAGATTTGGAGGCACTACTTATATGGCGTGCCGTGTGAGGTGTTTACGGATCATAAGAGCCTTCAGTATCTATTCGAGTAAAAGGAGCTACATTTGAGGCCGAGGAGGTGGTTGGAGATGTTAAAGGACTATGATGTCACTATCCTATACCACCCGGGAAAGGCCAACGTGGTGGCCGATGCCTTGAGCAGAAGGTCGGCCAGTATGGCAGTCTTGCCTATATTCCTCCTGTCAGTGAAAGACCACTTGCTTCGGACATTCAAACTTTGGCCAATCGATTTGTGAGATTGGATATTTCTGAGCCAAATTGAGCATTAGCTTATACGGTCGCTCATTCATCATTGTTGGAACGAATACGTGATCGACAGTTTGATGATCCCCATTTGTGTGCCCTTAGGAACACCGTGCAACGCGGAGGTGCGAAGAAGGTCACCTTAGGTGACGATGGAATTTTGAGATTACATGGTCGAGCTTGTGTGCCTAATGTAGAGGGACTTCGGGAGTTGATTTTGAAAGAGGCCCATAGCTCCAGGTATTCTATTTCATCTAGGCGCCGCAAAGATGTATCAGGATTTGCGACAGCATTATTGGTGGCGTAGGATGAAGAAGGATATCGTGGCGTACGTGGCTCGATGTTTAATTTGCCAGAAGGTTAAGTGCGAGCATCAGTGACCTGGTGGACTATTCCAGAAAATTGAACTCACCGAGTGGAAATGGGAACAGATCACTATGGATTTCGTTGTTGGGCTTCCGCGTACCTGGAAGAAGTTCGACGTAATTTGGGTCATTTTCGACAGGCTAACCAAGTCAGCACATTTCATCCCTGTGGCAACCTCTTATTCATCTGAGAGGTTAGCCGAGATTTATATCCGGGAGATTGGAGGGCAGTTCAGCGAGAGTTGGGCACCTAGGTTGAGTTAAGCACAGCGTTTCATCCTCAGATGGACAGACAGTCCGAGCGGACTATTCAGATATAGGAGGATACGCTCCAAGCTTGTGTTATTGAGGCTTTATATGGTAGGCGGTGTCGATCTCCAGTTGGGTGGTTTGAGCCGGGAGAGGCCCGGTTGTTAGGCACGGAACTGGTTCAGGAGGCCTTGAGCAAGGTCAAAATCATTCAAGAAAGGCTTCGTACAGCTCAGTCCAGGAAAAAGAGCTATGCGGATCGTAAGGCACGAGATATGTCTTTTATGGTTGGTGAGCGGGTATTACTCCGGGGGTCGCCTATGAAAGGTGTGATGAGATTTGGGAAGAGGGGCAAACTTAGCCCTAGCTTCATTGGTCCATTCGAAATTCAGGTGGCCTATAGACTTGCATTGCCGCCGAGCTTATCCGCCATACATCCGGTCTTTCATGTGTCCATGCTCCGGAAATATCACGGCGATCCAACTCATGTGCTAGATTTCAACACCATTCAGCTGGACAAGGACTTGTCTTATGAGGAGGAACCGGTGGCTATTCTAAACCTGCAAGTCCGTCGGCTGAGATCGAAGACTTTTCCTTCGGTTCGTGTTCAGTGGAGGGGTCAGCAACCTGAGGCATTGACCTGGGAGTCCGAGCCCGATATGCGGAGCCGTTATCCACATCTTTTCCCCGACTCAGGTACTTCTTTATCCTGTCCGTTCGAGGACGAATGGTTGTCTTAGAGGGAAGATACTAATTGTTTGGATTTGTCTTGATTTAAGTGGAAATCCCTCTTTGTAATTATGAAATTTTAACATTCTTGTAGGGTATGAGGTATAAGAATCTATAATTAGGAAAAGAGATCAAAAAGGTAAGTAATGCGGGATATGCAGTCGCATTTCAGACATGCGGACCGCATATCTTACATGGGCATAGCATACCTAGACAAATTTCTGGGCAAGGTTCATGCCAGAAATGCTGTCTAAAATGCGGACCGCATTTCATGAATGCGGACCGCAAATTTGCTGCCTGTATCGCAAATTGGAATAGAGAACTGGACAAGTTTTATGCTAGAAATGCGGCGAGAAATGCAGATCGTATTTCAGGAATGCGAACCGAAAATCTCACAGTGAAATCGCAAAGTGAGACAGAGTCTTGGGCCAAATGTTGTGTCAGAAATGCGGTCCAAATGCGGACCGCATATTGAGTTTGCCACCAGGATGCAGTCGCATTTTGGACACCTGTACTTTTACTTTATCCCGAATTTTGACACACTATAAATAGGAGCTAGGAACCCTAACAAGCAGAAACCCCCTTATTTCTTCAGTTACCTCATAAAACTCACCAAAACACCCTCAAACCCCAACAAATCAAACCCCAAATCACCTTGAAAACAACCCCAACATCTAATACAAGGAAACCCCACAGTCTAACCCCAAGACCCTGCTTAAACTGCTACACTTTTCACCAAGATTACAGCTGGGTCAAGGCATCCTACCAAGTTGTAGCCCGTTAGCCTCTATTGAGTTCGCCTAAAGTTCATGAGCATTCATAAAAGGTTGGGCTCGAAGAATTTGTTGGAAGTCTGGTAAGTTTTTTCAAGGCAAGGTAAGTGTTTGTTCTAACCTCAGCTTGAGGGATTAGAAGTCGTGTCTTGTTTGCTAAATTGCTCCTTGTTGAGAACAACATATAGGCATGGTGACGAGTGTCTATACGTTGGTGTCATGGATGACCGTGGGTCGTGTATGGATAACCGTTGTGTGATAATTATTTCGAATTGTTGAATTCTATCCTTGATTTGGTATGATGTGTTGCATGTGGGAGCGGGTGGCACGCCTACCACGAGATATTGTGAATTGAGGGCGGGTGGTACGCCTACCACAAGGTTGCTTCATTGTAGTTGTTCCCTTGGTTATGGTTCTAGCATTCATTGTTCGGTGTAAAGTCAAGGGTTAATTAGACTAGTTGAGTGAGGAGTTCGTGGGAGTCTAAAGGGTCCAGTGTCCAAATTGTGGGTAGCATCTAAGGAGTTCGTAGAGGTTTAAAGGGTCAAGTGTCACATTAGTAGAGTCGTGTCTAGAGTTAATAAAATGGTAATTGGGTTGGGAGGTTAATGGTAGAACTTCGACTGTAATTGAGTACTAACATTGATTGGGCTAAATAGGAGTCAAGTTTTGGTTTGGTTATAACTGAATTCCCCCTGGCCAGGATGATTGTTTGCTGTTATTTGTTCCCTTGCTAGGAAGTTGATATGTTGATTTGTTGATTTATTGTGATTGTTGTGATGATGAAAGTGGGAGCGGGTGGCACGCCTGCCACGAGATATTATGAAAGTGGGAGCGGGTGGTACGCCTACCACAGTATAAATATATTGTATGTGAGAGCGGGTGGCCCGCCTGCCACAAGAGGTTACTGTAAGTGGGAACGGGTTGCACGCCTGTAACAAGAGGTTACTGTAAGTGGGAGCGGGTGGCACACCTGCCACGGGATATGATGTATGTGGGAGCGGGTGGCACGCCTGCCACAAGAGGTTACAGTAAGTGGGAACGGGTTGCACGCCTGCAACAAGAGGTTTCTGGAGGAAAAAAGGGTGGATTGTATTACATTTCATTAGGTTAAAGGCTGAATTGCAGATTTCTTTCTTATTCATTGATGATTTGTTTCGTTTTTATTTGTCTGCTATTTCGATGTATGTTTTCTTCTTCCCCGTCTAAATTTTTCATGTATTTTATCTTTTGCTGTGAATACATATATATGCTTAAAATTGCAGAGGTTTATTTGGAGTCTGGTCCCAGCCTCGTCACTACCTCGCCGGGGTTAGGCCAGGCACCTACCAGCACATGGTGTCGGTTGTGCTGATACTACACTCTGCACTCTTTTGTGCAGATCCAAGTGCCGCGTGCTTCGACAGTAGGAAGCTTCCAGCCTTTGATTTCCAGGTGACCCAAGGTAGTCCTGCAGACGTCCGCGGATCTTGGAATCCCCTGTCTATTTCTTTTATCTGTTTCTCTATGTAGTCCAGAAATAGCATTTCGTTATATTCTTCAGACTCTGTTTGTAGCACTCTTAATAGTCTGTGAATCTATGACACCAGATCTTTGGTAGACCGTCGTGGATAGTTTATCGGCGATAGTTATGTAAAGTATTAACTTTGCGTTTATTTCGCTTATCGAATTACTATTTTTCAGCTGATGCTTTTGTGATATAATCAACTCGTAAGTGGTAAATAACCCGATCGACTGGCTTGCATAGCTTTCACTAGTAGGCGCCATCACGACTCCCGAGGGTGGAAAATCCGGATCGTGACAATATGTAACAATAATTTCAAATAAGGATAAGTCAATAATGGAAGAGATAACCATAACTTCAATTAAGAATAATCAACAACAGAAGAAATACATGAAAATAAAAGAGGTAACAACTTCAATTAAGCATATAAGAGTATATTTGGCAATAAAGGTAGAACATGAACCGATCAACTTCAAACAAGACATGTTAGGGTAGCTATAGACATGGAGGATATAACATGACGAGACAACTTCATCTTTAATGTACAGGAGAGCCTAAGTGTCTAAGTCGGTCAAATTTCCACATATAAGTCGTGCACTCAGTCGTCACCTCAAATACATGTCTTTCACGTAGTTCAAATGGTACAAATAAATCAATCCCTACGAGTAGTTCGCCCAGACAACGTTAGCCAAGAAACTTACATCAAGAGCCCTCAATCAATACTCACTGACATCATAATGCAAGAGAAATCAATTCTAATAATTAAAGCTATGATCTTTACAAAATTCCTCAAAATTCAACAAAAGTCAACCTCGGGCTCGCCCGGTCAAAACCCTGGTCGATGGGTAGATTCTGACTATACATAACCCCACGAGTCCATACATGTGTTTTGTTTCAAAATCCGACTCCAAATCGACTTTCAATACGCAAATTCTTATTCTTCAACACATAGACAAAGTTCCTTAAAATTTCACTTTCAGTCTCATAATTTTGATGTTAAATCTCATATATAAACATGTAAAATAGTTGAACATTGATCAAAATCACTTTCCAATGGTTGTAGATGAAAATCACAATGGTTGTAGATGAAAATCCCTATTCAAAATCGCCTCATACCAAACTTATGGTCGCAAATGCAACATCTGCAGCTGGGTTAAGAATTGGAATTTCAGGATTTTAGCTCATTCTTCATATTTTGAACCCCAGATTCGGTAGGAGGCGATTTTGAGAGGGAATTTTCTTCTACAATCATTGGGTAAGTGATTTTGATCATTTTCAGCTATTTACATGATTATATATGAGTTTTAACATCAAAATTATGACAATCTAAGTGAAATTTTGAGAAACTTTGTCTATATTGTGAAAAATAAGTAATTCCATTTTGAGAGTCGATTTGGATTTGCACTTTGAAACAAAACATATATATGGATTCGTGGGGTTATGGGTAGTCGGAATCTATCCTTGGACCCAAGTTTTGACTAGGAGGGCCCGGGGTTAACTTTTCTTGACTTGTTAAGGAATTGTGTAAAGATCATAGCTTTAATTATTGGAATTGATATCTCATGCACTATTTGATGTTATTGATTTTCTTTTGGTTAGATTTGAGCCAAGTGAAGGCGAATTGTAAAGGGAAAGATATTTTAAAGTATTGATTGAGGGCTCTTGAGGTAAGTATCTTGCCTAACGTGGTGTGCGGGATCTAACCCATAGGGATTGGTTTGTTTGTACTATTTGAACTATGTGAAAGACATGTACACGAGGTGATGAGTGTGTGCATGGCGTATCTGTGTAAATATGATCGACTTAGACTCTTAGGTTCTTATATACATTAAAAATGAAGATGACTCATCATGTTATATCCTCCATTGCTAGAGTTACCCTTGCATATCTTATTTGAAGTTGATTGGTTCATGTTCTACCTTTATTGCAAATATACTCTTATATGCCTTAATTGAAGTTGTTCCTCTTTTGTTTCCATCTATTTATTCCGTAGTTGATTATCCTTAATTGAAGTTATTGTTATCTCTTCCATTATTGACTTATCCTTATTTGAAATCATTTTTACACGTTGTCTCTCTTTTGTTGAGTTGTACTTACTTGGAATCATTGTTACATGTTATATCTCCTATTGTTGAGTTACTGCCAGTTGATATCGTTGTTATGCATTATTACACTCATTGTTGAGTTATTCTTGCTGAAACCGTTATTACTTCTCATGTCTTTCATTGTGAACCCATTCTTCCGTTTCCTTGTGTTTCGTAATTGTTTTGATTTACTTGTTATTCTCTCGTGTTATGGTTGTTGTTGTTGTACTCGGTGTTGTTAATCCAAGGGCTATGTGTGGTTGTGGTATTACAATTTCTTTAGCAAATGATGTGAATATGAGCACAAGTGGTGCGAGTTGTTATATTGTCTTGTTAAGTTTTGGCACACGTGATATTGCTGAGAGGATTTCGGGGTGTTCACACGCGATTTGTTCGTGCTATTGTTGTTATTGATATTTGCACATGCAGTGTGACAAGGCGGGAATATTACTATGAGCATGTGGCGAGACAAGGCGAAATTTACTTTATTGTTACGCATGTGGTGAGACAAGGGGGGCTCTGTCGGGGATGATTTACGATTACTTGTGATGGCCTAAGGCATTGTTATTGATGATATTTGTGTAGTGGTGTGCCTACCTTGTGTGAGTTAGGCATTTTATGTTTTATTGTGTTGTTTCCTATGTGCCATTCATTGTCTCTGCTCTTACTTGTTGGCTCGAGCTATGATAGAATACTTGCATAAGTATAAAGTAATTAATCACTCATATCTGTTTGAGAAGATGAACCCTGATGTCTATTGATCATTTATATGTATTCTGGTATACGTGCCTTCTGCGTGAGAGATGTACTATTGGTAGGTGAGTTGTCCGTGCGGTTATAACTTATTGTTATTGCTGGCACGTGAGTTGTCCGTGCGTATATGAGATATTAGCACTCCCTTAGCACGTGAGTTATCCGTGCAGATATGAGGTATTAATGGTATTGGCACTCAGGTTGCCCGTGTAGCACGTGGCTTGTCATGCGGTTGTGATTTGTAATGTGGTCACAAGATGTCAACTGATTAGTGTTCGTGATTGGGGACCTGTGATTTGCGATTACGAGCAGTTACCTATATGCATCCTACCTTGTTTGTTATTATCACATATTTGCCTTTTACCTTATCTATTATTGTTATATTTATGTGTTTTACCTCGTTTGTTATTAAACTTGTTGTCTTCTACCTCTTTGTCATTGTCAAATATATTCCTCCTACCTTGTTTTCTTATTACTACTATATTCATGCATTCTACTTTGTTGCTACGACTATCTACATGCTTTTTGCCTTGTATGTTGATGTTGTCCGCATGCTTTCTATCTTGCTTGGTATTGTTATACATATGCTTGGTGAGGAAGAGTGGTATTGCACGACGAGTATTTATGTGCTCTGTAAGGATGAGATAAATGCATGAAGGGTGTTACCGTGATATATGACTTGATATCTCGAACACATTACTCTTGATATGCAGTTTTGTAGATTTTAGTATGTTGTTTTCGTGAATATCGTTTTATTCTCTTGGTTTGAGCTGTTAAAAAATGGCTTGGTTTTGATATTTGAGAAACATGATTGTCATATCTTTTAATAAATTATTTTACTATTTCTCGTATTTATTCTTGTTCTCTAGCTACTAACTTCAGTAAAATAGTGACGAGGTTCAACTCATATGATACTCACTGGTCAAACAACCTGTACAATATATCAACAACTTGCAAGAAAATATATTAGGAAAAACAATATTAACAATTCCTTTAAAACATGTGATAACAACTCAATGCAAGAAAAGTCCAGTTTTGACATCAAATCATCAATTAGAAACAGAAACATACGGCACCTCGTACCCACATTTTCTATCATAATAATCATATCCACCGTTATCACTCTGTGCCCGAACTACAAAGCAAATATCTACCCTTATAGCTCCAAATATCAATATCCTTATTGCTCTAAAAATGACAATATTCACCCTTATTGCTCTGGATTGTCAATATCCACTACTCCATACACCGACATAATAAAAATATTAATCACAATGACATGGCAAAAACCTTATGCTAAATCCCAAATTATCCGCCCCACATGTGCCATAATCACAGGAAATCAACAAGTCAAATCATCATCGAAGTCATACGCTCATAATTAGTTAACAAGGACTGAAGGACTCATAATAATCTAGAGTATAACATATCAACCACGACTATGACAAAATTAATTTTTAACAAACAAGTTCATATAGTCATAAAGTGAATAATCATGTTTCCTATAAGGCATAGTATCAAATTAAGGTATACTAATAGTCTAAGGTCTAATCCGGTCATAATTCACAAGTAGCACCCATGTACATGCTGGTCACCTCACGTGCATGTCACTTTTCACATAACATGCATAAGCAAAAGAACTCCCCACATTAGGTTAGGAAATATACATACCTTAACAAGCAAAATTAATACTCTAATAATGCCTTTCCTTAAAACTCAACTCTGTCTGACTCAAATCTATCCAAAATCGACTCAATAACAACAAACAATGCTAAAGGAATCAATTACAAACAATAAAGTCTCAATCTTTACCCAATTCCCAAAAAGTAAACAAAATTCAACCCCGGACCCACACACATAATTCCTAAGTCAAGGGGTAGATCCCCACTACTTATAAACCCACGAGTCCAAATATGTGATTAGTTTCCAAACTTGAGTCCAAATTTGACTCTCAAATTCCCAAACTTTTATTTTATTAAACATAGTCAAAAAACCACAAAAGTTCCCTTCCAAATTCGATGATTTTCGTGTAAAATCCATGAGAAATCAATATGTGATATCAAAATTAAGTGCAAATCACTCACTTAATAACCTAGTGTGAAAATCCTCTCCAAAAAATGCCCCTCATCAAGTCTAGGTCTCAAAATATGATAAATGGGTCTAAGTCCCCAATCAGCTATTAACCAGTTATGGATGCCCCATTTGCAAGCTGAGGCTCGCAAATGAGACTTTAGAGACCCTAAGATTGCAAATTCAAACCCGAGCTCCACCTAACAGAGGTCGAAAATATGATCCTTGCCTTCGCAAATGCGAGGTATGCAGCACCAGCAAACTAAAGTTCTTTCCACACCACTTTGAAATCAAACTGCAACTCACTTAAGTCCTTGGGGCCTCACACCAAACATCCTCACAGGTACATAAACCTCTTACGAACTCGCTTGCAAGCTCGAGACATCAAAATAATATACAAAACCACAAATCAAACAAAAAAATGCATCATGCAAAGATTAAAACTCAAGAACTCCAATATTCACACCCAAGCGTCTGATTCCTACCAAACCAACTCGGAATATACTTTGCATACAAGTTCCAATTGACAAAATGAACCTACATGTGTCAAAAAAAAATCCGAATATGATAGCGTCAAAGTCAACTCATGGTCAAACTTATGAAATTTCTAGGCATTCAAATGTCAACCTTCGGCAAAAAATGAAAATTCATCCTAGGAACCTCCAAATCCAAATTCGAGCATATGCCTAAGTCCAAAATAACCATACGAACCTATTGGAACCATCACAACATGAACTTGAGGTTGTTAACATAAAAGTCAAACCTTAGTTAACTCTTTTAACTAAAGATTCTAACCATGGAACTAAGTGTTCCAATTCACTCATAAACCTTCTTGAAACCAAACA
Source organism: Nicotiana obtusifolia (assembly GCA_002018475.1). NCBI lineage: Eukaryota > Viridiplantae > Streptophyta > Magnoliopsida > Solanales > Solanaceae > Nicotiana > Nicotiana obtusifolia. The sequence goes on from MCJB01051952.1 coordinate 79,730, forward strand.
ACAATCCCCACAACTCAAAAAACAAAAACTAAGCACACGGGAAGCATCAGATGGGGAAACAGGTTGACCAACCTTCATTGATGCCATAATCTTTGACCTCAACTTTCGAATCTACCTATCCAAAATGGCCACTGGCTCCTCATCATAAGTCAAATCATTGTCTAATAGCACCAAGCTGAGATCCATCACATGTGACAGATCTTCATAGTACTTCCGAAGCATGGAAACGTAAAACACAAGGTTAGGTGGCAAAACAAGTCTGTAGGCAACTTCAACAACTCTCTCTAACACATCAAAATGACCAATATACCAAGGACTCAACTTGCCCTTCTTCTCGAATCTCATCACACCCTACATGGGCTAAACTCTGAGTAGATTCTTCTCGCCCACAATGAATGCCACATCACGGACCTTCCATACAATGCCTTCTAAGGAGCCATCTGGATACTCGACTGGTAGCTATTGTTGTAGGAAAACTCCACTAGGGGTAGAAATTTGACCCATTGACCTCCAAAATCTATGATACATGCCCTTAAAATATCCTCCAAGATCATAATGATCTGTTGTTTGAGGGTGAAATGCAATACTCAGCTCAACATGTGTGCTCAACTCATGTTGAGCCACTCTCCAAAAGTGCGAAGTAAACTGATTGTCGCGATCTAAGATGATGGAAATAGGTACACCATGCAAGAGAACAATCTCCCTGATGTTGATCTTAGCCAGCTGCTCTAAAGTATGGTAAGTCATCACTGGAATGAAATGTGCAGACTTGGTCAGTTCTTCGACAATTACTCAAACTGCATCAAATCTCCTCAATGCCCATGGAGAACCTACCACAATGTCCAGAGTGATGCGCTGCCACTTCCACTCTGGTATGTTAATCTTCTGAAGGAAACCACCAAGTCTCTGATGCTCATACTTGACTTGCTGACCATTCAAACACCGAGCGACATGCCTAACAATGTCTTTCTTCATCCTCTGCCTCAAATGATGCTGCTTCAAATCACAATGCATCTTCGTAGCACCCAGATGAATGGAATACCACGAACCATGAGCACTTCAAAGATCAACTTACTCCACCCATCCACATTAGAAACCCAAATATGACCCTGATGCTGCAACACATAATCATCACCAATGGTTACCTTTTTAGCACCACCTCATTGCATTGTGTCCTTAAGGACAAGCAAATGAGGTCCATCACACTTGCGATCCGTAATACACTCTTACAAACCTATTGGCAACCGTCTGAACATCAATAACTAACGGCTCTCCCCAACTGGAATAGAGGCTAAACTCCTCATGCTCTATGCCTTTCTACTAAAGGCATCTGCTACCACATTGATCTTCCCCTGATGATACCGAATGGTCATAATATAATCCTTAAATAGCTCCAACCGTCTCCATTGCCTCAAATTTCAAATCTTTCTTTTTAAGCGGATACTGGCGACTCCGATGATCGGCATATACCTCAAAAGACACTCCATATAAGTAATGCCTCCAAATCTTGAGCACGTGTGCAATAGCTGCTAACTCCAAATCTTACACTAGAAAGTTATTCTCATGGGGCTTCAGCTAGCGCGACCCATAGGCAATCACCCCACTGTCCTGCATCAACATACCTTCAATGCCAACCCGTGAAGCATAATAGTAAACTGCATATGAACCAAATCCCAAAGGCACAACTAGAATTGCAGATGTAGTCCAGGAAGTCTTGAGCTTCTGAAAACTCTCCTCACACTTGTCAGACCACCTAAATGGGGTAATCGTCTAAGTCAACTTAGTCAATAGGGTTGTAATGGATGTAAACCATTCCACAAAGCGGTGATAATACCTAAACATTCTTAGGAAACTAGGGATCTCTTTAGAGGTAAAAGGTCAGGGCCAACTCTGAACTGCCTGAATCTTCTTCAGATCCAAATTATCCCCTCACTAGAAATCATATGATCCAAGAATGCCGCCAAGTCCAACAAGAACTCACATTTAGATAACTTGGAATATAGTTTCTTCTCTCTCAAAGTTTGGAACACGATCCTTAAATGTTGCTCATGGTCCTCCCTACTATGGGAATACACCACTATATCATCAATGAACACAATGAGGAACGAATCCAAATCAGGCTAGAATACACTAACCATCATATGCATAAAAGATGTTGGGGCATTAGTCAATCCAAACGATATCACCAAAAACTCACAATCCACATAATGAGTCCGAGAACTAGTCTTAGGGATGTCAGAAGCCTTGTTCCTCAACTGGTGATGCCCCGACCTCAAGTCAATCTTCGAGAACACTCTAACACCCTAAAGCTGATAAAAAATCATCAATGAGTCACAGTGGATACTTGTTCATGATGGTCACCTTGTTCAACTGCTGATTGTCAATGTACATTCTCATAGACCAATCCTTTTTCTTAACAAATGACATCGGGCACCCTACAGTGAAAAACTAAGCCCAATGAAACCTTTATCTAATAATTCTTGCAACAGTTCCTTCAATTCATTCAACTCAGTTGAAGCCATATGATATGGTGGACCAGAAATAGGTTGAGTCCCCGGTGCCAAATCAATGTCGAAAATCGATATATCCCTATCGGGCAGCATGCCCTCACCACACGGACTGAGTCAACCTTGGGAGTATCAACACTGACATCTTTCACAAAGGCTAAGTGCGCAAAATACCCTTCTCAACCTTCCATTGAGCCTTTAAAAAGGAAACCACCCTACTTGGAGTATGCCCCAAAGAACCTCTAAATTCCAACCTTGGTAACCCCGGCATAGCCAACGTCACGGTCTTTACGTGATAATCAAGAATAGCATAATACTGATATTACCAATCCATGCCCAAAATCTCATCAGAATCTACTATATTAAGCAACAGAAAGTCAACTTTAGTCTCACAGCCACCAAGAATGACCAAACAAGAATGATAGACACGGTCCACCATAAGAGAATCACCAACAGGCGTATACACATAAATAAGAGTATCCAAATGATCATAAGACATGTACAGATATGAAAAAAAGTAGGATAACACATACAAATAAGTAGGACCCAGATCAAATAAAACTGAAGCATCTCTATGACGGACCAGAATGATAATTGTAATGATTGTAGCTGATGCGACTACCTCAGTCCTACCGGGGAAAGCATAACAATGGGCCCAGCCTCCCCCTCTAGGATGATCTCTACCTGCTTGTCCCCCACCTCTAGTTGGCTGTGCAGGTGGAGCAGGAATCATAATCTGAGTACCCTGTTGAGGTCCACCCATCTAAAGTCTAGGATAATCCCTAACAAGGCGTCTAGTTTCACCACACTCAAAACAACCTCTATATGAACATGGTTGTTACTGCTGAGTATGTCCCGCACAACTGGAAATAACCGCTGTAGGAACCCCATGTAGAAGGTGCACTAAAGATGGATGTCCAGTATGAGTGGTCTAAAATCCATGGATAGCTAGAGCAGTACATGAAACCTATAGTGCGTACTGAACTGGTTGATTAACAAAGACTCTACCATGAGGCCCCTTGGCCATAGGGTAGAAAACACTGAATCCTCAAGGACCACAAGGCCTCGTAGCCTTTCTATCCTCCCTCTCCTACCCGCAGATAAACTCCAACCTCCTAGCAATCTCCAAAACCTGCTAAAATGCATTCTCTATCTTCATCTCATGTGCCATACCAAATCTAAGGTTGTAGGTGAGTCCCTCTTTATATCACTCTCTCTCTGTCTCTCTCTCTTTCTCTCTCTCTCTCTCTCTCACTCTCAGTAGAATCAAGGGAGTTGCATGGCGAGATAACTTAATAAACTTTATAGCCTATTAACTCACAGTCATACCCTCCTAGTGTAAGTGCTCAAACTCGCTGTTCAAATCCTCTCTATGGGTCTGTGGGATAAACTCCCCCAAGAAAAGATCTGAAAATTGGGACCATGTAAGTCTAGCTTGCCTATTTGCTTCATAAGTCTACCACCATCTATATGCTGACCCCGTCAACTAAAAAGTAGTAACGTCAACTCCGCTTGACTCTACTAAGCCCAGAGTATGCAGAATACGATTACAATAATCCAAGAAACCCTGTGCATCCTCAAAAACTCCTCCACTGAACTTCGGAGGAATAGTTGTTGAAACCTCCCCAAATTATTCGACCCCTCAGCAGAAACAACTAGCCCAACCTCAGGCTGAACTGCAATTACCGGCTGCACCGGCATAATGCCTAATGTCTTATGAGCATGAGTTGGCTGCCCTGGTGTGTGGGCCGCGGGAGTCTGGGATCCTCCCCCATCCTATAAAGTATCTGGTGCGACCAAAATCAACCCTGTCTGGGCCAAAATCTCAAACATACTCCTGAAGTGAGCTATAGTCTCCTAATGTCTTGGCCTAGCAATATGCCTCTCAAGTGCCCCAGAGGTCCCGCCTACTCAACATGATCATTCACCTTCTCCTCTATTGGAACTACTGGTTGCTCCATAAGTTCTGCTCTGGCAGGGGCTCTAGCCGCAGAGCGTGCCCCACCTTGGCCTCTACCACGGCCTCGACCTCAACTAATCCCCTAGAATGTGTCCTCACCATCTATCAGAGAATAGAAGAATAAATTTCAAAATACGAGACAACAAACCCGCACGATAAAGAATGGAAAAAGGGATGTTTCCTAATAGCCCAGTAGCCTCTGGAAAATAAGTACAGATGTGTCCGTACTTATCCGAAAGACTCTGCTAGACTTGTTCTGACTCATAGAACCTATGAACCTAGAGCTTTGATAACAACTTGTCATGATCCAATCCCATCGTTGGGGTCGTTATGGAACCTAATCGCTTAGACTGGGTTAGCTAATCTGTTACAACTCATATTTGTATACGTTAGATTACGCCGTAAGATAGTCTACATAGGTCCGAGAAGAGATTACCATTGAGATAATAAGAATTTAGTCCTATTGGTCTTAAATGATGCAAGGGTGTATAAGGATGGTTAACAAGTATTAGAAGTGAAACGAATCAAGGATGTTGTAACTCGTATTTTCGGGTAAATCGTGAGGTGATTAACATTACTAAGAGGTCATGTTTTAAGGTATTTGAATCATATATTATTCGTTTCATAAGTCTTGAAGTCAAATGAGTTATGAAACAAGGGTCGACAAAGGTTGTCGCAACTTGGGTTCATAATTGTACTTAAACATTAGGTCAAATGTTTATAAGCTTTTCTCCCAATTTACAAGGAATTACAGGGTGCTATACCTACTAAATTAAAGATCTATGAGTCTAGTTTCCAACTCATAAAACCGTTTGTCGATACAATATCAGAATTGGGAGATATTCGCGTTTAAGACATATGGATATATATATATATATATATGTATGTATGTATATATCACGCCTCAACCCCGTTTTAAGTCACTGTTTTTCAGTATATTCAAAACTTAGAACGCTAAGAACGCCCTCTCAACGTTCTCTCATGATCCAAGACCAAAACAAAAGGCAAATAACACAAATCAAGTGTGGGGAATCTCGTGGCGCTAGTAAGTTCCTATTTCCTCTTGTTGTTGCTGATTTTTGTGTTGTTCCAGCTCCTGTGGGAGGTTGTTTTAAGTTTGTTGTGTTCTGTAAAATACCCCCTCAATTTTAAATATCAACCCTAGGTAATTTCACGTCTTCTAAAGTGATTCTAGTACCGAAAAAACCCTAATTGATTGCTAGCTTCGCTTCCTTGTTCTTGTGGCAGCATTGAAGGGATATTTCGTGGTCAATTAAGGGAAATATGGAGTTTTTCTTTCTGTTTAAAGGTAAGGAACCTCATATCCTACATGTATTTAAGTTTATCCAAGTTACGGCTCAGTCATTGAAGCTAGAACTTGTGAGATATACATCGAAAGGCTTGCTAGTAATGTTATTGGTTGTTGGACTGTTTTGGGAGGCTTAATATGATTATTATTGATGTTGTTTGGGCTGTTTGCTGATTGTGTTAACTTGTGGGAAGTCATATATATAGAGGAGGCTCTGTCCATTTCATCGTAAAATATGTTACAGTTGATACATAATAGTTACGACAGTTAAACGATAATGGTAGTGTCATTTCTCTTATTGTAGACTAAGGAGTCGTGGAAGTTTCATAGCTTGAGATTGGGAAGTAACTGTCCCTTTCCTTCTTTTGCACGACTCTGATTGTACATAATGCAATGAACGAGCCTCCAAAGATACTCTACTCTTAGAAGGTACTAGAACTTATATTGTTTCCCCTCGTATGGGAGGAATGATGTTGATTTTACTTCTTTGACCTTACGCTACACCGAAAGGTTGGAAGTGTGATCCCAATGAGTCTAGCATGTATTATCTATATTACTCTACCGAGCCGCGCTATAGTCGGCTGGGTATGGCACCTATTGTGCAACTATATATATGTATCTACTTTACTCTACTGAGTCGCGCTATAGTCGGCATCTATTTAACTCTATCGAGTCCGTGCTGTAGTCGGCCGTGTATGGAACCTACTGTGCAACCATTGCTCCGTAGGGTACGATGTTATTGATCCTTATGATGGCCGGGGTATAATATGATGATGATGAGGCCCACAGAGGCATATGTATATGATGATTTTAAACGGATATATATGTATATGCACATCAGGCATTGCATGATTAGTTGCCCTCAGAGGCACTCAGATGTTACATGGTGCATATTTTCTATCCCTATGCCCATTATTGTTCTTACATTATGCTTTCCTGCCTTACATACCTAGTACCTTATTCTTACTCACGTCCTTTTATTTGGACGCTGCATGTCGTACTGCATGTCCTGATAGACCGGTAGGCGAAGCTCCCCCACCACAGTAGGCAGCCAGTTCAGCTATTATTAGCGAGATCCCTCCTCCGGACTTGGCGTGGTCTTGGTATGCATTTTTGTTATAGGCTTTATGGGTATGTCGGGGCCCTGTTCTGGCAATGCTGCATCACTTATGTTCCTTTAGAGGCTCATAGACAGGTGTCGACTCATGTATAGTTGGTATTGCCTTGTTGGCAAATCCATTTTTTTGTATAGTTTTTCATGACGGCCTTGTCGGTCATGTTATATATATGTATATTTCATTATCTGAAATGACATGGTTATATCATTATCATGGGATTATTGTCTACCAATTATACTGATCTCATTGGCCCTTATAGGTAATAAGAAAGGTTAGATAAAATGTACGTTGGTACTCGGCAAGTAAGGCCCGGGTGTCTGTCATGGCCTTCCGGTTTGGGTCGTAACATAATCACTTAACAATATTAAATAAAAAAGACATCACATAATAAGACAGAATCAAATTTGAAAGCGGAAATAGAGTACTTCCCATAACTAGGTAGTACAGAGTCATGAGCTCTAAGTGATTACATAAGGATGTCACAAAATAGAACATTTTTCGGAAGCAGTATTAATGTAAGGATGAGACTCCAAGGGATTGTGATGGTCATATAGATTTACCTTGAATCTTCGTGATCAATTAATGCTCTCACTCCCTAGGTCCACTATGTCCAACAGATAAATCTGCACAAAAATGTGCAAACATCCAGTATATGTACACCACAATTGGTAGTTAGTAAGTATCAAGACTAACCTCGATGAAGTAGTAACAAGGTTCAAATCATATGATACTCACTAAAACCCAACCTGTAAAATATATCTATAAATAGCAACAGAATATATAACGGAAAACAATATTAATAATCCCTTCAGAACATGTGATAACAACTCAACGTAAAAATGTCGAGTTTTGACAAAAAATCATCAATTAGAGACACAAACATATGGAACCTCGTACACATATTTTCTGTCACAATAACCAGATCCACCATTATTACTTCGTGCCTTGCCACAAAAGCAATATCTACCCTTATCGCTCCGAATTATTGATGTCCACCCTTATTTCTCCGCAAATGACAATATTCAGCGTTATCGCTCAGGTTATCCACCCTTATCACTCTGTACCTCGACATAATAACAATATTAATCAGAATCACACGGCAAAAACCTCGTGCCAACAACCAAACAATCCGCTTAACATGTTCATACGTGCCACAATCCGCTCGAGATATCAAAATAAGATATAAAACAATGAATCGAATACCAAAACAAACCATGCAAACTTTAAAACTAAACAACTCCAATATTCGACACCAAGCATCTAATTTATACCAAACCATCTCGGAATGTGACCAAACTTTGCACACAAGTTTCAAATGATAAACAGACCTATTCCATGTTCCGTAATAACACTCCAAATATGATAGCCTCAAAGTCAACTCATGGTGAAACTTATAAAATTTCTAAACCTTCAAATTGCCAACTTTCGGCAAAAAGAGCCAAATCATCCTAGGAAACTCCAAATCCAAATTCGGATATATGCCTATGTTGAAGGTCACCGTACGAACCTATTAGAACCATAAAAACACAAATCCGAGGTTATTAATATAAAAGTCAAATCTTGGTCAACTCTTATAACTTAAGCTTCCAACCATGGAACTAAGTGTTCCTATTCACTCCAACACCTTCTTAAAACCAAACCAACTATCCTCACAAGTTACAAAACAACATCTAAGCACAAGAGAAGCATCAAATAGGGAAACAAGGGTTAATTACAAAAAATGATCGGCCGGATCATTACATGTTCATAGTAGTATATGACCTGTATTTATATTTATGTAACTCTCAAGCATATGATGTATTTCTTCTTTTCAGAATTTAAATTTAAGTTAGTTGCTCATGACTTGTACCTCCAGTTCTAGAGGTTCGTTGAGTAAATTTTCGTATTCTTATTTATTTTATATCAACTTTTGTATTGCGAATGTTTTATGTTAGTTGGCTTACCTAGCAGGTTGGGTTATATGCCAACACGATTTATTGGGATTTTGGATCATGTTAGAATAATAAAAACTAATCAAATATAAGTTACAGCTACCAACATATAAGTTAGGAAGAAAATCCTCTCTAGTATTGCCTTCTCGGATAATCTAGTCTTAAAAATAAAATAAAGTAAAATAAAATAAGCTAATTTGAAATCCCATAGTTTTATCCCAACTGCTTTTGTTCGCAATTGCATAGCTCGCAAATGCACAATGGCCCTTGAGCCTTAAAAGTTGCCAATGAGATACAGACTTCGCAAATGTGATCCTAGCTCTGCAAATGTGAGTATCGTAAATGTGACCCTAGTTGCAAAGATGGACTATCCTACGCAAAACATTACAAGTGCGAGGTCTTGTTCGCAAAAATTAGACCTCGCAATTGGGATGATTGCACCACCAACAATTCTAGATCTTGCCAAAACAGCCCAAAATCAATCTGAAACTTACTCGAGCACCTCGGCCCCATTCCAAACATCCATTCAAGTGTATAAACCTCACACCAACTGGTTCATTCAAAGCATCAAAATAACATCTACAATCAAAATTCAAGCATCAAAATTCAAGGATTGTCAAGTGTTCATAAGTTCAAATTTCAACTTTTTACAATAAGTATCGAAACAGCCTCGGATCACTCGGGACCCACAACAAATATATATACAAGTCTAAAATTATTATACAAACCTGCTGGAGTCGTTAAAACACTGTCTGAGGTCAATTACCAAGAATGTTGACTATGGTCAACTTCAACAACCTTAAAGTTGAAAAGTCAAAATTTCTTTATAAAAACACATCTAAACTTTTCAAAAATCAAAATGAACTATGCACACAAGTCATAAATCATCAAATGAAGCTATTCAAAGTCTCAAAACACAAAACGAAAAGCTAGAACTCAAAACAACCTATCGGGTCGTTACAATATGTTTGGTCATTATTTTAAACAAGAAAACAAGAACTTTCTTGGTTTCCCAGACCCATCCATTTCTAATTTCTTCGAAATAAATTAGTAATTCAACAATTCTATAGAAGAACGTTTTAAATCCTTTTTAATTAATGTTTTGACAAGTTGCTTGGTGACAATTTATGTGCAGCTTAGGAATAAGATGGACTATGGTTTTCAACATGTATACTCTATCCTTTCAATTTTACTTGTTCATTATATTCGAATATACTTTTACTTTTACTTGTTCATTTTAACAAATCAAGAGATAGACTATTTTACCCTTATCATTAACTTTATTATTATTTCATAAAATTAGTGCAAAATCCTTTCTGGACAAGTAAAAGTGAAAGGTTAGTAAATTCTTAAGTTACTAACTGGTCCAAAAATGTCTTATTAATCATGTCCACTGTGCTGGAAAAAAGGAAAATTTTACCTAGATATACTTCTTTAGACAAATATTTATCACTTTTTCTTTAGGTTTCTTAAGAACTACATTGTGTATCTATTTTTATTATTTTTATATATAAGTTTACGCTAAAAAGAAGGATTCCTTAAATTTAGGCTCTAACCGCTATCCCGCTAAATCGCCCTCTCCCCCTCTCTCTCTCTCTCGCCACAAGCAACACATACACAGCAAAAACAACTTCACACTTTGTTAATGGGAAAAGCCAAGTAGATAAATTTTATTCATTTCTTCAGTTTCAGTTAACATCTCATCAAAGCCAAAGACCCCATGTGGTGATGATACATGAATCGTTATAACTATATTGCAATAAAGCAGTAGACTTGCAAAGGTGCTCGCGTGTATCAGTTATTTAAATCCCCTAAAATCACGCTTCCATGCTATTTTCATAAAGATTTCAAAATATTTCTTTTTCTTACCTACAAATCAACCCACTCTTCCTTTCTCTCTCTCTATCTCTCTCCACACAAATAGATCAACATTATCTCTACAATTGTAATAGCATAGAGTTCACCATTGACAAACAATAAAACCTTTGAAGCTTTAAATTTGATATTCGAGTTCTACGGATTTATGATATATTTGGATTGAGAGTTCTTGAAAACGATTGAAAATATCCTCTATTATATCTCAATTTTTAGAGTTAATTTTGAAATTACAAGGAGGGGGGGGGGAGGGTTGAATTGTTGTATTTTTCTTATTACTACTAAGCAGTTGATTAGTTTACCAATTAGTCGACCATAAATAGAGCGAGGTAAATAATAAAGAGAGAATGTAAGGTGTAGAAATTAAAGAACACTAAGTATTTTTATACTGGATCAAGTTCAACGCGAATCTTACTCTAGTCCCCCTGGTTGCAAGAGGGTTCTCTCTTCAAAGCTCCTTAAACACATCGTACAAGTGTGTTGATGTTATCATGAACACCAACGACCTTTTATTTGTAAGTTCACTCTTTGTATTTGGATACAATGCCTCACCAATAATTTTTCTCTCTTTCTTCTCTCTACCAGTAACACAATAAATTACACACAAATCACAATGCTTGCTTGGAGTAGAACAAAGAGCACGAGGTTGGTTCGATCAAAGTATGTCACTTCTATTTGTCATTTCAGAATATATACAGCTTGAGAAATTAACTTTGATTTAATTGTGGCAGATCTTTAGAGATTCAATCCATAAGGAATATCCAGGAATGAATAAAAAGATTATTCATTCCAATAATAAGTATGGAGCTTCCATTGATTTTAGTTGTGACTGGCAGTCTAGATAGAATTCTTCAGATTTTTGATAGATATAATAGGTGAATTCTTAGCATTCTAGAACTCCTCTGATTTTGGTCCTTCCTTTCTTATCTTCCTTTGCGTGGGATGTTAGATCTTTGGAGATCTTGTTCTTCTTTCCCTTTGTTCCTTCCTTTCTTGTCTTCCATCGCATATATTTGACAATCTTTTTTTTTTCTTTCATATGCTCCTGTAATGTACATGTGAATAGGGATTATGTCATTTTTCATCATTGAAACTTGGATCTAATAATCTCCCATTTTTAGATGATGACAAAATAATAAGCTAAAATCAATTTACTTCCTGTCCATATTAGTCGACTCTTCTTCTATTGTAGTCGACTCCCCCTCAACTGGACATTTTCTCCAATTTGGACATGTATTCTTATAAGTTGACTGCTGGGAACCCATAAAATCAGGAATTGTACATGTAACTCTTATTCTCCTCTTTGGTATCAACAAAAAGCATCATACTGGCAAAGGTATGTCAAAGTAAGTAATAGTTAACTAGTTAAACATGCTAGAGCATATATAACTGTCTTAATAGTACAACCAATAACTGGAAATCATGTTTAAAGAATCACAAAAGAATGTATTGTCTTAAACATCCATCCACCAACAAATTTAGCGATGCAAAAAATAAGTGAGGGTGTCGCGGATAGCCTCATTGAGATGATTAAAGCTAGCATTCACTGTGACTAATATCCTGTTGATCATGTCTTGCACTTCCTTGAAGGCTTTGATTGCGTTCTATGCTATCCTGAGAATTTTAACTCTTATCTTGGAGACATCAGAACCTGTCGCCTTTGATATGTCATGAATATCTCCAATTGTTGTTTGAGTAGAGACTAGCAGATCCTTGATGATCGTCAGCTTCTTATTAATAGCAGTTAACTTTTCCATAAGATCAGGGTCACAAGCATTGTGATGAAAAACATATGCTTTAGATTTGGAGTAAGTCTAAGTAACCTTAGCTTCCCCTTCTTGCTTCTTTATCCAAGTGCCTTCACATAAACGTATCCATGCTAGCAAAGGCTCTGTAATTGTAGGACCTGGTGACTATAACAAAGGGATAGTTGGAAAGGGATATGTTGTGGGCTTCAAGAAAGTGGGTGATAACCATACCAATATGAAAGATTTGTGGGATCATAGACACTCTCAATTATGAAGTTGGTAACCAAGGAGGACAACTTAACATTATGCTTAGTCAGGACGTAATAAACAAGAAAGGTACCCTATTGGGAGAAGGTAGAGAATGATCTTGTACGGGGAAGAAGGGTTGTTGCCACAATGTGTGAAAGAACTCGGGTTTCAAAGCTTACATCACTAGGGCCTAATCTATTAGGAAGGGAATCGTTGGGTAATTTGGCTATGCATCATTTTGCTTAGTCAAAAGAAATTTAAAAGTCTTAGGGCCAGGTATTTTTGAACAAAATTGCGAATCCAAAACACTTACACAGAAAATGGAATCAAACAGGGTGCAATCCAGAACAATACTTACCAAGAACTAAAGACTCTAATTTGTCAGATTTTGGGGAACGAAGATTTGCATAGAATATTTTAACTAGGGCTTCATAAACCGCTGGAGGAGGTAAAGAGATATAGTTTTTCCAAACTTGAAAATCGAAGAGTTCATTTACCGTGTAGTTGAGGCTTTCTATGTCGTCCAGATCAATAACCCTGACATGGGCTATTGGTTTGTCCTTGAATGCGATGAAGGCATCTCTATTTAGGGTGTCCCACAAGATGATGTTAGAATTTAGAGAGGTTGTGAGGTCTGTTTTGGGTTTCTTTGGCATGAGTGACTCAAGATTATCTTCTATGTGGTCTTTGCCTAGGGCTTTGTTGTTCAACCTATGTTCAGCATCGAAATGTTCTGCTTGTGAAGAGGCAAAGTCTTCTAAGTGATCTGACCCTAAATTGACTGCTTCTGGAGGCTATGACTAGGGTTTTGATTTGGAGAGAGTACTCTTTCGAGTGGAGGCAGAAGGGTCTTTGGAAATTTTTTCCATTGATGAATGGAGAAGAAGGGTTTGAGTGCGATAGAACCTATGTGAGAGAGTGAAAGTGTTGGAGGGAACTAAAAAGGAGTGAGTTTGACAGTTGAGTGCAGAAAAGGAAAAGGTGTCAGTGAATAGACGTGATGATTGATTTTCCTTCCTAGAGAGTCTTGAAAAGATGTGAAAAGAAGGAAACTCGGAGACGCATCATTAATGATACTTAGACACATAAGGAAAAATATCAAAAGTGGCAGTAAAAAAAAGTAGTAACACATAGGTCCTAATTTTTGGTACTAAGTGAAATACTGCAAAGCAAGTCTCGTAAAACATAAAATCTATCTTCAAGTTAGGATTTTGTAAAAATGTCCGCTAATTGATCATTAGTGCTAACAAATATTAATTCTATATCTCCTTTAAGAATACGATATCTAATAAAATGGTGCTTGATGTCTATATGCTTAGCTCAATAATGATGCACATGATTCTTTGAAAGACATATAGCACAAGAATTGTCAAAAAATATTTGAATAGGTTTAAAAGATAATTCACAGTCACCCAATTGATGGGACATCCAGAGTAGTTGAGCGCAATATTGTCAAATGGCAATGTACTCTGTCTTGGTAGTGGACAAGGCTATTGATCCTTGTTTCTTGCTATTCTGTGAAATTAATACTTTTTCCAGCAATTGTTGTTCCACTAGTGCTTTTCATACCTTCTTTGTCACCTTCAAGATCAGCATCTAAAAATCCTTCAAATTTAAAATTGTTAGAACGTGGATACAATAGTCCATGAGAGATAGTTATGATAAGATAGCGAACTATTCGCTTTACATTGATTAAATGTGACTCCTTAGGAGCTGACTGAAACATGGAACATTTACACACACTAAAGTGATAATTGGTCAACTAGCAATTAAGTATAGTAATGATGCAACCATTCCACGATACTTAGTTTCGTCCACTGATTTTACTTTCTCATCATTATGAAGAGTGGTTGATGGACTCGTAGGCTTTCCAAGTGCTTTAGTATTGCTCATGTTTAATTTTTGAATCAACTCCTTAGTCAACTTCGTTTGACAAATAAATGTGCCTCTTCTAATTGCTGAATTTGAAGTCCAAGGAAGAATGTGATTTCTTCCATCATACTCAGTTCGAACTCTCTCTGCATAAGATTTGAGAAATCCTTGCACAAAATGGAGTTAGTACTACTAAAGATAATATCATCCACATAAATCAGAATAATTAGATTACCTTCAGAGGATCTTTTGATAAATAATATAGTATCTACATTACCTCTGTAAATCCATGATTAGTTAGAAAAGAGCATAGCCTTTCATACCAAGATCGAGGGGCTTGCTTGAGTCCATAGAGTGCTTTAGTCAACTTATACACATGGTCAAGAAATTGTGAGTTCTCAAAACCAGGAGGTTGTTTTACATATACCTCCTCATCAGTTAAATCATTTAAAAAATCCCTTTTAACGTCCATTTGAAATAATTTATAACTTTTAAATGAAGCATATGCAAGTAATATGCGAACTGATTCTAACCGAGCCACAGGAGCAAAATGTTTTATCATAGTCGACTCTTTCCTGCTGCGAGTAGCCTTGAGTAACTAGTCTTGCTTTGTTTCTAACAACCTTTCCATCTTCATTCAACTTGTTTCTGAATACCCGTTTGGCTCAAATGATTGCAGTATTTGTCGGCTTAGGCACCAATTTCCATAGTTAATTTTTGTCAAATTAATCAAGTTCATCTTGCATGGCTTGTACCCAGATGGAGTCCTTCAAGGCTTCATCAACCTTTTTTGGTTCGGTTTGAGATATAAGTTCAATGTTGGCCTTTCTCTTGAGGGCTCCCTTTGTTTTCATTCCATCGTTTGGATTTCCAACGATGAACTTCTGCGAATATTCAGGTTCACTCCTCCATTCATGTGGTCTCGTTTTAGGTAGCTGAGTGGTCAACTTATTTTGAGATACAGCATGATTAATGATTGATGGTACGTTATAACCTCATGTTTTAGTCGCTTATTGCATTCTAATTCGCTGCACTTTATTTGTTTTTGAGCTTTAATTGATATTTTTCTGCACTTATTGTGTGTTTTATGCCTTGTAGGGTGATTCCGAGCTATGTAGATGTTGCGGAACTAATTCGAGGAGCTTTGAAGTTTTAGTAAAAGTCCAAGGGATTAAAAAGAGATTGTGTTCCGGCGTCGAGGACCAAGTCTGTACACTAATAATCAAGTTTGAAGTCGTACGCTGAGAAAAGTATCTTACCGTGGCGCATGGGACGCTGCGGCTGTGCAAAATCTTGCTGCCTGCAAATTGTTAGTTCTCTGCATTTCTCTAGTAATGCCCCATGTGGCGCGCCTGTGTAATTTTTACAGAGTGAAAATCCTATTTCGGCTAGGAGAGGGTGATTCGTCTGGGCCCGAACCTACTTGGTATAAATATATGAGAAAATATTATTTTCTGGACTTTTGACATACTTTGGACCTAAGGAGGCTAAGGAGGAGTTGGGAGAACAATATTATTTTCTGGACTTTTGACATACTTTGGACCTACGGAGGCTAAGGAGGAGTTGGGAGAACACAGGCATAAGGATTTCATCATTCCTTCCTCACTAAAGACTCGAGTTTGGAGTTTTTTTTATACTTTAATTTTATTTGTGATGAATTTCTTCCATATCTATAGAGTATTTTTCTTTAGGGTTTGTTGGATTCCGTGTATTGATGATTGTTTGTGGATTATAACTCTAATTTTATGTATTGAATCGTTTTTGGACGAATTAATTGGTGCATCTATATTCACTTGTTCAGGTAATTGAGAGAAGCATAACTTATGATATCTTTTTATTATATTGTTGGTTGAGTTCATTGATTCTTCTAAGTAATCAAAAGAGGCAAGATGAATCGTTGAATAAACCTAGTTAGAAGAATAATCGAAAGAGATTTTCTTAAAGACTAATCCATTACGCATTCTTGCATATCTTCACGTGCTTAAATTGGTTCATCTTGTGAGGTTAAGAATTAATCGAGAGAGGAGATTTGCTGAATGTTTGCACTAATAATTGAGTGAATTCGAGAGACTCACGTCAACATTAGAAGTAAATTATCTAGAGTTGGATCCCCAACAATTATCTTGCACCAATCTTATCAAAACCCTATCTTCTCTCATTGATAACCTTCTTTGCTTATTCCTTGTTTTGATTGTCATTAGTCAATAGCTTTATATTCTTAGTAATTTTAGTTAGACATCTTATACATCTCAATTGTTGATCATCTTGGATAGAAACCAAGCTAGAAACTACAAGAACATTATTTAAATCCAATCCTTATGGATATGATATTATACTATACTATATGTAATTAGCGAGCAGAATTTAAGTGTGTGTTTTGCACTTGTCAAAATTTTGGCGTCGTTGCCGGGGTATGGCAATCAATGGTGTTTGAAATAGTTTGTAGTGCTAATTCAGGAATTTTTTCCTTTATTTCTATTTCCTTGTTCACATTTGGTGTTCTTTGACTATGTGCAAGTTAGATGTTAAGATTGGTGCATGACTCGACTGTAACGACCCGATTTGCCGTAGAAACACATATGATACAAATTGTTCAGATTTGGCTTGTTTTAAGTGCATGTTCCTCTTTGTAATTATGCAATTTTAACATTCTTGCAGGGTATGAGGTATAAGAACTAAATAATTAAGAAAAGAGTTCAAAAAGTTGAGTAATGAAGGAAATGTGGTCGCATTTCAGACATGCGGACCGCATATCTCACATGGGCGTCACGTACTTAGGCAGATTTCTGGGCAAAGGTCCATGACAGAAATGCTGTCTGAAATGCGGACCGCAAATTTGGCTGCCTGTATCGCAGATTGGAATAGAGAACTGGACAAGTTTTGTGTCAAAAATACGGTGAGAAATGCGGACCGTATTCCTAGAATGCGGACCGCAAATCTCACAGTGAAATCGCAGAGTGAGATAGAGTTTTGGGCCAAATGCTGTGTCAAAAATGCGGTCCAAATGCGGACCGCTTGTTGTGATTGCGACAAGAATGCGATCGCATTCTGGACACTTGAACTTTTATTTTATCCCAGAATTTTACCCACTATAAATAGGGGCTAGGAACCCTAACATGCAAAAACCCACTTATTTCGTCATTCACCTCGGAAAAACCCACTAAAACACCCTCAAACCCCAAAAAATCCACCTCCAAATCACCTTGAAAACAAACCCCAACATCTATTACAAGAAACCCCACTCTCCAACACCTAAGACCCAGGTCGAATTTTTGCTGCAAATTATGCCAAGAATTTCAGCTGAGTAAAGGCACCCTACCAAGTTGAAGCTCTTTAACTCCAATTGAGTTCGCCTAAAGTTCGGGAGAATTCATAAAAGGTTGGGCTCGAAGAATTTTTGGAAGTCTAGGAAGTTATTGCAAAGCCAGGTAAGTGTTCGTTCTAACCTTAGCTTAAGGGATTAAAAATTGTGTCTTAATTGTTAAATTGCTCCTTGTTGAGAATAACGTATAGGAACGGTGACGAGTATCTATACGTTGGTGTGACTGCTGTTCCGAATTTGTTGAATATTATCCCTGATTTTGTTAGGATGTGTTACATGTGGGAGTGGGTGGCATGCCTGCCACGAGACATTGTGAATTGAAGGCGGGTGGTACACCTACCACAAGGTTTCTTCATTTTAGTTGTTCTTTGGGTTATGGTTCTAGCCTTCTTCTATTTCGGCATAAAGTTGATGGTTGACTAGACTGGTTGAGTAAGAATTGTTAGGAGTCAAAGGGGTCCAGTGTCAGATTTGTGGGTAGTGTCTTAGGAGTTTGTTAGAAGTTTAAAGGGTCCAGTGTCACATTAGTAAGGTCGTGTCTAGAACTAACGAAATGATTATTGGGTTGGGAGGTTAGTAGTAGGATTTTGACTGTAATTGAGTGCTAACTTTGATTGAGCTAAATAGGAGTCAAGTTTGGTTTGGTTATAGCTGAATTTCCCCTGGCCAGGATGATTGTTTTGTTGTTATTTGTTCCCTTGATAGGAAGTTGTTATGTTGCTTGTTCCTCTGCCGAGACTTCTTGTGAATGTTGTGACAATGAAAGTGGGAGCGGGTGGCACGCCTGCCACGAGATGTTATGAAAGTGGGAGCGGGTGGCATGCCTGCCAAGAAATGTTGATATAAGTGGGAGCGGGTGGCACACCTGCCACGAGACATTATAAAAGTGGGAGCGGGTGGTACGCCTACCACAGTATATAATGAAAGTGGGAGCGGGTGGCACATCTTCCGCAAGAGGTTACTGTAAGTGGGAATGGGTTGCACGCATGCAACAAGAGGTTACTGTAAGTGGGAGCGGGTGGCACGCCTCCCACAAGAGGTTACTGTAAGTGGGAACGGGTTGCACGCCTGCAACAAGATGGTTACTGGAGGAAACAGGGTGGATCATATCACATTTCATTGTGTTAATGGTTGAATTGTTGTTTTCTTTCTTACTCTTTGATGATTCCTTCTGTTTTATTTGACTACTATTTCGATGTATGTTTCATTTCCCCGTTTAAATTGTTCATGCATTTTTATCTCCTACTGTAGATACATATATGTGTATAATTTGCACAGGTTTATCTAGAGTCTGGTCCTAGCCTCGTCACTACCTCGCCGGGGTTAGGCCAGGCACTTACCAGCACATGGGGTCGGTTGTGCTGATACTACACTCTACACTCTTTTGTGCAGATCCAAGTGCCGAAGGCTTCGAACAGTAGGAGGCTTCCAGCCTTGATTTTCAGGCGACCCAAGGTAGTCCTGCAGACGTCCGTGGATCTTGTAGTCCCCTGTCCCTTTCCTGTATCTATTTCTTTTATGTAGTTCAGAAACAGTATTTTGTTATGTTCTTCAGACCCTGTTTGTAGCACTCTTAAATAGTCTAATGAAACTGTTACACCGGATCTTGGGTAGACCATTGTGGATAGTTTATCAGAGATTGTAGTGTGAAGCATTATCTTTGCGTTTATGTCGCTTGTTGAATTACTGCTTTTCAGATAATGCAATTGTGATTTAGTGAATTCGTAAATAGAAACATGATAATTAGTCCGATTGACTGGCTTGTCTAGCTTTCACTAGTAGGCGCCATCACGACCCCCGAGGGTGGAAAATCTGGTTCGTGACAGGTTGGTATCAGAGCTCTAGGTTTACATAGGCCTCACAGTTCATAGACAAACTCGGTAGAGTCTGAGGAATCGGTACAGAGACGTCCGTATTTATCCCCCAGGGGCTACAGAGTTAGGAAAAAACTCCATTTTGTTCATTCTTGTCGTGCGGTTTGCCCTCAAATGCTAATCAGATTCATACTCTGTTCTTTCTCAGATGGCGAGAACACGCGCTTCCTCATCAACCACTCCGTAGCCCGAGCCCCCAGCAACAACTTCCATGGGGGGCAGAGGGCGAGGCCGAGGTTGTGTTAGGGAACGAGGCAGGGGCAGAACTCAGCCTCCTGCAGCCGCGCCAATGGCGAAACCTCAGATTGATCTTGACGAGGAGGTTCCAACCCCAGTTGCTCTAGTGGGCCCAGCTCAGGTCCTCGAGGGGTTTATTGCTACCCCAGTCCTTCAGGACGCGTTGGTTCGGTTGGTGGGCCTCATGGAGAATGTCACTAGAGCGGGCTTGCTTCCTGCAGCACCATCCACTCCTCAGGCTGGAGAAGGGGCTCCGACTACTGCTACTCGTACTCCGGGAGCAAGTAGCTCAACAGGCTCAGGTCCCAACAGTTCAGCCAGCTATGACAGCTCAGCCGGGAGTAGTAGCTCAGGCCGGCAATGGGGCGGCCATGTCCGCTGATGCTTTGTGAAGACTGGATAGGTTCACCAAGCTCTTCACTACTACCTTCAGCGGTGCTTCTTCGGAGGATCCCCAGGACTTTCTATAGAGCTGCCACGAGGTCCTCAAGAATATGGGTATTGTTGAGACCAACAGGGTAGACTTTGCGGCATTTCGCCTGCCTGGATCCGCCAAGACTTGGTGGAGGGACTATTGCTTGACTAGGCCAGCCGGTTTGCCGTCTTTGACTTGGGAATAATTTACGGACTTGTTCTTGGAGAAGTTTCTCCCCGTGACTCAGAGAGAGGCTTATCGGAGGCAGTTTGAGCGCCTTCCACAGGGATCTATGACGGTCACCTAATATGAGTCCAAATTCATCTACTTGGCCCAACATGCCCTCATTACACTTCCTACAGAGAGGGAGAGGGTGAGGAGATTTATTGACGATCTCATTCAGCCGATTCGCCTTCAGATGGCTAAGAAGACTAGTAGTGAGATTTCATTCCAGGAGGCGGTAAATGTGGCTCGCAGTGTCGAGATGGTTCTGGCACATGGAGGTGGTCATGGGTCGGATAAGAGACCCCGCCATTCTGGAAGATTCATTGGTACTTCGTCTGGAAGCCGAGAATCATATGGTAGAGGCCATCCTCCTAGGCCCTTTCAGTCAGCTCTCCAGGCTTCTCACAGTGCTTCAGGTAACCGCGGTTCTCAGATGCAATATTCCGATCAGCAGTCTATCGGTGCACAACCGCTACAGAGTTTTCAGAGTCGGCAACCCAGAGCTTGTTACCTGTGTGGTGACCCGAGACACATTTCTAGGTACTGCCGTCGTGCTTTATGCAATTCTCCACACCAGGATTCCCATGTTATAACACAGGCACCAGATGTTCCGCAGCCCGCCCAGCTAGCAAGAGGTTGGGGTAGAGGTATTAAAGGTAGATGTAAGGGTACTGGAGGTGGAGCTCAGGTCGGCAGAGGTGGGGGCCAGCCAGCAACAGGCCGTCCTAGAGAAGTGGCTCAGGGTGGAGGGGCTCAGCCCGATATTATGCTTTTCTAGCCCGGCCCGAGGCAGAGGCCTCAGATGCAGTGATTGCAGGTACGGTTCTGGTCTGTGATAACGATGCTTCGCACTATTTGATCCAGGTTCTACCTACTCGTATGTCTCCTCTTATTTTGCACCGTATCTGGCTATGCCAAGTGACTCAGTGAGTGTTTCTGTTTATGTGTCTACTCCGGTGAGTGATTCCATTGTGGTAGATCGAGTCCATTATTTATGTGCGGTAGTAATTGGGTGTTTTGAGACCCGTGTAGACTTATTGCATTTAGATATGGTTGATTTTTATGTCATATTGGGGATGGATTAGTTATCACCTTACAACGCCATCCTGGACTGCCATGCCAAGACGGTGACCTTAGCTTTACCGGGTATGCCCCGTTTGGAATGGAAAGGGACTCCTAGTGATTCCACCCGTAGCATTATCTCTTATGTGAAGGCTCGACGCATGGTCGAGAAGGGGTGTATGGCTTATCTGTCTCATGTTCGTGATTCCAGTGCTGAGGTCCTCTCAATTGAATCTGTGCCCCTAGTTCGTGAGTTTCCCGAGGTTTTCCCATCCGACCTGCTGGGAATGCCACCTGACAGGATATTGACTTTTGCATTGATGTGGCTCCGGGCACTCAACCCATCTCTATCCCGCCGTACCGCATGGCCCCGCTAGAGTTAAAAGAATTAAAGGAGCAATTGCAAGACTTGCTCGAGAAGTGTTTCATTAGGCCCAGTGTTTCACCTTGGGGTGCGCCCGTGTTGTTTGTTAAAAAGAAGGACGGGTCCATGATAATGTGCATCGATTACCGACAATTGAACAAGGTTACCATCAAGAATAAGTACCTATTGCCGAGGATTGATGATTTTTTTTATCAGCTCCAGGGTGCCAGGGTATTTTCAAAAGTTGATTTGAGGTCTGGCTATCATCAGTTGAAGATTAGGGCATCCGATATCCCTAAGACAGCTTTCCGTACTCGATACGAGCATTATGAATTCTTGGTTATGTCATTTGGGTTGAGTAATGCCCCAGCGGCTTTTATGGACTTGATGAACCAAGTGTACAGACCTTACCTGGATTCGTTCGTGATCATTTTCATCGACGACATCCTGGTATATTCCCGCAGCTGGGAGGAGTATGCGAAGCATCTCAGGGTGGTTCTTCAGACTCTGAGGGATAGTCGGTTCATGCTAAGTTTTCGAAATGTGAATTGTGCTTGATTTCGATTACATTTCTGGGGCATATTGTATTGGCAGAGGGTATTCAGGTTGATCCGAAAAAGATTGAGGCAGTCAAGAACTGGCCTAGGCCGGCGTCAGTTACAGAGATCCAGAGTTTCTTGGGACTGGCAGGATACTATCGTCGGTTTGTGGTGGGGTTTTCATCTATCGGAGCCCCGATGACCAAATTGACCCTGAAAGGTGCCCAGTTCAGGTGGTCATATGAGTGTGAGGCGAGCTTTCAAAAGCTCAAGACAACTCTGACCACAACACCAGTGTTAGTTTTGCCCACAGGTTCAGGACCTTACACAGTTTATTGTGATGCCTCTCGTATTGGGCTTGGTGCAGTGTTAATGCAAGAATGCAAGGTCATTTCCTATGCTTCGAGGCAGTTGAAGATTCATCAGAAAAACTATTTGGTGCATGATCTAGAATTGGCAGCTATAATTCACGCCCTGAAGATTTGGAGACACTACTTATATGGCGTGTCGTGTGAGGTGTTCACGGATCATAAGAGTCTTCAATACCTGTTCAAGCAAAAGGAGTTGAATTTGAGGCAAAGAAAGTGGTTAGAATTATTAAAGGACTATGATGTCACCATCTTATATCAATCGGGAAAGGCCAACGTTGTGGTTGATGCCTTGAGTAGAAAGTCGACCAGTATGGGCAGTCTTGCCTATATTCCTGTCAGTGAAAGACCACTTGCTTGGGACGTTCATACTTTGGCCAATCGATTTGTGAGATTGGATATTTCTAAGCCTAATCGGGTATTAGCTTACATGGTCGCTCGTTCTTCGTTGTTGGAATGAATACGTGATCAACAGTTTGATGATCCCCATTTGTGTGTCCTTAGGGACACGATGCAATAGGAAGGTGCCAAGCAGGTCACCTTAGGTGACGATGGTATTTTGAGGTTACAGGGTCGAATTTGCGTGCCCAATGTAGAGGGACTTCGGGAATTGATTCTGAAGGAGGACCATACTCCAGGTACTCCATTCATCCGGGCGCCGCAAAGATCTATCAGGATTTGCGACAACATTATTGGTGGCATAGGATGAAGAAGGATATTGTGGCATACGTGGCTCGATGTTTGGATTGCTAGCAGGTTAAGTGCGAGCATCAGCGACCTGGTGTACTATTCAGAAAATTGAATTTCCTGAGTGGAAATGGGAACGGATCACTATGAATTTCGTTGTTGGACTTTCGCTCACCCGGAAGAAGTTCGACGTAATTTGGGTCATTGTCGACAGGCTAACCAAGTCAGCACATTTCATCCCTGTGGCAGCCTCTTATTCATCTGAGAGGTTAGCCGAGATTTATATCCGGGAGATTGTTCGCCTTCATGGGGTGCCGGTATCTATTATTTCCGATCGGGGTACGCATTTTACTTTGCGATTTTGGAAGGCAGTCCAGCGGGAGTTCGGCACCCAGGTTGAATTAAGCACGACATTTCATCCTTAGGCGGACTGACAGTCTGAGCGCACTATTCAGATATTTGAGGATATGCTCTGAGCTTGTGTTATTGACTTTGGAGGTTCGTAGGACCAGTGTTTGCCATTAGCAGAGTTTGCCTACAATAACAGCTACCAGTCGAGCATTCCGATGGATCCTTATGAGGCTTTATATGGTAGGCAGTGTCGAACTTCGGTTAGGTGGTTTGAGCCGGGAGAGGCCCGGTTGTTAGGCACAGATCTAGTTCAGGAGGCCTTGAACAAGGTCAAGATCATTCAGGAAAGGCTTCGTACAGCTCAGTCCAGGCAAAAGAGCTATGTGGATCGTAAGGCACGAGATGTGACTTTTATGGTTGGTGAGCGGGTATTACTCCGGGTGTCGCCTATGAAAGGCGTGATGAGATTTGGGAAGAGGGGCAAGCTTTTCCCTAGGTTCATTGGTCCATTCGAAATTCTTGATCGAGTGGGAAAGGTAGCTTATAGGCTTGTTTGGCTGCCAAGCTTATCAGCCGTACATCCAGTTTTCCATGTGTCCATGCTCCGGAAATATCACGGCGATCCAACTCACGTGCTAGATTTCAGCACTGTTCAGTTAGACAAGGACTTGTCTTATGAGGAGGAACCTGTAGCCATTCTAGACTGGCAAGTCCGTCAGCTAAGATCGAAGAGTTTTCCTTCTGTTCGTGTTCAGTGGAAAGGTCAGCCTCCTGAAGCATCGACCTGGGAGTCCGAGTCCGATATGCGGAGCCATTATCCACATTTTTTTTCCAACTCAGGTACTTCTTTATCCAGTCCGTTCGAGGACGAACGGTTGTCTTAGAGGGGGAGAATGTAACGACCCGATGTGCCGTAGAAACACATATGATACTAATCGTTCAGATTTGGCTTGTTTTAAGTGTACATTCCTCTTCGTAATTATGTAATTTTAACATTCTTGCAGGGTATGAGGTATAAGAACTCAATAATTAATAAAAGAGTTCAAAAAGGTGAGTAATGCAGAGCGGACCGCATATCTCACATGGGCGTCACATGCTTAGGCAGATTTCTGGGAAAAGGTTCATGATAGAAATGCTGTCTGAAATGCGGACCGTATTTCAGGAATGCGAACCGCAAATTTGACTTCCTGTGTCGCATATTGGAACAGAGAACTGGACAAGTTCTGTGACAAAAATGTGGTGAGAAATACGAACAGCATTCTTAAAATGCGGATGGCAAATATCACAGTGAAATCGCAGAGTGAGACAAAGTTTAGGGCCAAATGTTGTGTCAGAAATGCGGTCCAAATGCAGATCGCATGTTGTGATTGCTACCAGAATGTGATCGCATTCTAGACACCTGAACTTTTATTTTATCCCGAAATTTGACCCACTATAAATTGGGGTTAGGAACCCTAACATACAAAAAACCCCTTATTTCGTCATTCAACTCAGAGAAACCCACTAAAACACCCTCAAACCCCAGCAAATCCACCTCCAAATCACCTTGAAAACAAACCTCAATATCTATTACAAGAAACCCCACTCTCTAACACCAAAGACCCAGCTCGCATTTTTGCTGCAAATTGTGTCAAGAATTTCAGCTGAGTAAAGGCACCCTACCAAGTTGAAGCTCTTTAAGTCCAATGAGTTCGCCTAAAGTTCGGGAGCATTCATAAAAGGTTGGGCTCGAAGAATTTTTGGAAGTCTAGGAAGTTATTGCAAAGCCAGGTAAGTGTTCGTTCTAACCTTAGCTTGAGGGATTAGAAATTGTGTCTTAATTGATAAATTGCTCCTTGTTGAGAATAACGTATAGGTATGGTGACGAGTATCTATACGTTGGTTTCATGCACGGCCGTGGGTCGTATTTTGATAATTGTTGTGTGACTGCTGTTTCGAATTTGTTGAATATTATCCCTGATTTTGTTATGATGTGTTGCTTGTGGGAGCGGGTGGCATTCCTGCCACGAGACATTGTGAATTGAGGGCGGGTGGTACACCTACCACAAGGTTTCTTCATTTTAGTTGTTCTTTGGGTTATGGTTCTAGCCTTCTTCTATTTCGGCATAAAGTTGATGGTTGACTAGACTAGTTGAGTAAGAATTGTTAGGAGTCAAAGGGGTCCGGTGTCAGATTTGTGGGTAGTGTCTTAGGAGTTCGTTAGAAGTTTAAAAGGGTCCAGTGTCACATTAGTAAAGTCGTGTCTTGAATTAACGAAATGATAATTGGGTTGGGAGGTTTGTAGTAGGATTTTGACTGTAATTAAGTGCTAACTTTGATTGAGCTAAATACGAGTCAAGTTTGGTTTGGTTATAGCTGAATTTCCCCGCCAGGATGATTGTTTTGCTGTTATTTGTTCCCTTGATGGGAAGTTGTTATGTCGCTTGTTCCCCTGCCGGGACTTCTTGTGAATATTGTGACAATGAAAGTGTGAGCGGGTGGCACGCCTGCCACGAGATGTTATGAAAGTGGGAGCGGGTGGTACGCCTACCACAGTATATAATGAAAGTGGAGCGGGTGGCACGCCTGCCACGAAATATTGATGTAAGTGGGAGCGGGTGGCACGCCTGCCACGAGACATTATGAAAGTGGGAGCGGGTGGTACGCCTACCACAGTATATAATGAAAGTGGGAGCGGGTGGCATGCCTCCCACAAGAAGTTATTATAAGTGGGATGATGTTCCTATAAGTGGGAGCGGGTGGCACGCCTGCCACAAGAGGTTACTGTAAGTGGGAACGGGTTGCACGCCTGCAACAAGATGGTTACTGGAGGAAAAGGGGTGGATCGTATCACATTTCATTGTGTTAAAGGCTGAATTGTTGTTTTCTTTCTTACTCTTTGATGATTCCTTCTATTTTATTTGACTGCTATTTCGATGTATGTTTTCATATCCCCGTTTAAATTGTTCATGCATTTTTATCTTCTGCTGTAGATACATATATTTGTATAATTTGCACAGGTTTATCTGGAGTCTGGTCCTAGCCTCGTCACTACCTCGCCCGGGTTAGGCCAGGCACTTACCAGCACATGGGGTCGGTTGTGCTGTTACTACACTTTGCACTCTTTTGTGCAGATCCCAGTGCTGCAGGCTTCGAACAGTAGGAGGCTTCCAGCCATGATTTTCAGGCGACCTAAGGTAGTCCTGCAGACGTCCGCGAATCTTGGTGTTCCCTGTCCCTTTCGTGTATCTGTTTCTTTTATGTAGTTCATAAATAGTATTTTGTTATGTTCTTCAGACCCTATTTGTAGCACTCTTATATAGTCTGTGAAACTGTGACACCGGATCCTGGGTAGACCATTGTGGATAGTTTATCAGAGATAGTAGTGTGAAGCATTATCTTTGCGTTTATGTCGCTTGTTGAATTACTGCTTTTCAGATAATGCAAAACGTGATAATTAGTTTGATTGACTGGCTTGACATCGAGCTTCTGCGGAAGAAGTGCTACTATAAAATCAAGAGATTGAAAAACAACTGCGACATATGAGGAAGGAAAGAAATCTCACTGAGATATCAGAAAAGCTTAGGCAATCCTCAACCAAAGAAACTATGGCTGGAAATGGTGATGATAATGTAGATTTGGTTGCAAGAGAGGCAGCCAACAACTAGAAAAAGTTGCACGAGAAGGTGAGCAAGTATCTACTAGAGACGCACAAATTATCTATGAAGAAGAGAGGGGTTGGAGAATTGCTGAAAATCAACCCTTGGCTCTAGACCAGATCGGAAATATAGCTCCCACGCCTGGGTGATCACCGGGCGATTATGCTAGACCGGTCTAAAATCAATGCTTATCAAGTGTTAGACCACCTCCAATTGCATCTAACAATTTTGAGTTGAAGCAAGGGTTGCTTCAAAGCAATAAGAATTGTTTTGTTTTTAGAGGAAAGACAGACAAAGATCCAAACACACATCTAATGGACTTTGAGATGATTATGAATACCTTTCAATACAATGGGGTGTCACAAGATGCGGCGTACATAAGCGCGTTCACCTTTTCACTTAAAGATGATGCAAACAGTAGCTTCGAAGCTTACCCACGGCGTCGATCAGAACATGGAGGAGATAACAAGAAAATTCCTTGATAAATATTTCTTCTTAGCTAAAACGGGCAAGTTTAGAAGAGAAATCCATAACTTTTGCCAGAAAGAGACTGAAACTGTTTTTTAAGCAGGGGAGAGATTTAAGGATATTGTTAGAAAATGTCAACATAGTGGAATTGAACTCTGGATGCAACTTTGGGATTTTTGGGATGGATTGACATAGGCCTCGCCTAGTAAATTAAACAATGCAGCCGGAGGCACTTTGATGAAGAAGACTCCAGAGGAGATAGTTACAATTCTTGATGAGTTATCTGAAGATGCTAATCATTGGCCCTCAGAGAGTTCTAAAAGAAAAAGATCAACTGGTGTTTACCATGTCGATGCTAATACATCTGTTGAGGCATAGATTGATGCTTTGGCTAAAGAAATATGAAAGCTGGCATTAGCCACGATCCAACATAAGCTTTATGCAACCTGTGATATATGTGGAAGAGGACACCCTACTCATGAGTGTCAAGCCTTAATTGAGGATGTGAATTCCATGGGAATTGCAATTTAAATAGAATGGTTCAGAAAAACTCCGCGATTTCCTAGAGTTCACCTGGGGTACTGCTAATACATGGCAACAAAACAACCCCAGATTTCAGGGACAAGGAGCTCTTAGTTTTATGAATCAGCCGAGGTAGCAGTTTCCGCCTCAACAGCCCAGTCAGTCTAGTCTAGAAGATCTCATGAAGGCTTTCATTATGAAAAATGATGAAAGATTTGAAGTACAAGGGGAAACAATTAATAATTTAGAGAAGTAAGTGGAGCAGATTGCAAAAATATTATCTGAGAGGGTTCTAGGAACTCTCCTTGCTGATACTGAAAGAAATCCCAAAGAAACAGTGAATGTTGTAACCTTTAGAAGTGGTCAAGTGTTAAAAGAACCCACCCTATTCAAAAAAGATGTGAAACTTGAAAAGAAAAAGTGGAGAACATATGAAACGATATGATGATAAGAAGAAGAAAGGCCCAATGAAAGCTGAGAAAAAGGAGAAGAAAGAAAAATCGAGAGCAAAGGAACATGAGAAGAGCAAGCATATGCCTGTGCGACCTTTCCCTCAAAAACTATGTAGAGAAAAGCCGGACAAGTAGTTTGAGCTCTGGTGGTGACCTTGATGCATTTGTAACGACCAGAACAGTCGTTTTGAGCTCTAGCATGTCGTTTGGCAGTTTGATGCCTTGACTAGTTTCACTTCATGTATTAAGATTTATACGTGTGGTCAGAATTGAATTTCGGGAAGTTGAGAGTTGATTAAGAAAGAAAAATCTAATTTCGGAAGCTTTAAGTTGGAAAAATTGACTAAGGTTTGACATTTAAGTAAACGATCTCGGAATCGCGATTTGAATGTTCCAATAGGTTCGTATGATAATTTCAGACTTGGGCGTATATTCGGGATGAATATCAGGTGGCTTAAGAGCATTTCGGCGCTTACTGTGAAAGTTTTGCATTTTGAAGCATTTAGAATTTAATAAGTTTGATTTGAAGTGGATTCTGATGTTATCGATGTCTGTTTGGAGTTCCGACCCTTAGAATAGGTTCTTGTCGTAATTTGTGACTTGTATGTAAAGTTTGGCATCAATACAGATCGTGTAAGTATGAATCGGATGCGTTGTCGAAGTTTGAATGTTTGAAAGTTTAAAGAAAAGTTTCAGTGGCCGATTCATAGTTTTGATATAGTTTGGTGTGATTTGAGACTTCCAGCAAGTCCGTGTCATTATTTTGGAGCAATCACGAATATGCTCCCGCGATCGCGATGAAGAACGGGCCTGTACAAACTTGGTTTTATATGGGATTTGGCCTTTTTTTTCATTTTCATTTGGTTGGGCGATTTTGGGAGTGCTTCAAGGGGAGATATTCATCAGTTATTGCAAGGTATGTAATTCTGGCATATTGTTAGCTAACTACATGGATTCTATAAAGATTTAAACAAGGAAATTAGTAGAAATTTTGGGATTTAGAAAGAAACCTATAAATTGATATTTTTTTATTTTTACCACGAAATGGACATGGAATTAGAATAAATCATATATTTGAGTTCATGGCGTTATGGGTATAGTTTATCTTCAAAATTTATTGGAATCTGAGTACGTGAGCCTGCAAGTTGACTTTAATGACTTTTCGAGGGAGCTTGGGAATTGTTATAAATTGAATAATTATAAGCATTGGAGTATATTTTGATTGATTTGCACATTGTTTGACTAGTTTCAGATCGTTTGGCTTTGAATGGAAGAGTTAGAGAGGCATGGGAGCCGGTTATTGGAATTTTTGAGCAAGGTAAGTCTCATGTCTAACCTTGTGAGGGGGAAACTACCCCTAAGTGTTGTAATTGTTATGTGCTACTAGTTGTGGGCGCTACGTACTCACGAGGTGACGAGGGTCCATACGTCGCTAAATCATGTTTATGTATGGGTAGACTTAGGATTTTATCATGTAATATTTAAATTATTTGAACTCATTCTGCTAGTTTCACTAATTGAATTTATAATTGAAATTGATTTGCAAATATATGTATATACTAGGCCGAGCCTTATCACTATGAGTTGTTGGTAAGTTATTTGAAAAACGGTAAAGATTATATTCACTTTATGCTCATATAATATCTTGTAAGCACGTGTCTCGTTATTCAATAATTTCCTTCCTTTCTTGTGGAACGGGCCGAATGCCTTGGCAGTATAATAGATGCATCTATGGGTCGTGCCGCTCGACTCTCGGAAGTGTACATATTATTCGGGATCGGGCCAAACAACCTCGGCATAATCGTTCGTTTTATCGCTGGTAATCAAAACATTCACGAGATTATCTTTCCACTGATGTCTGGTATTTTGTATGGTACTTCTTATCCGTTTGTTACTGGTACTTGATACATCTGAGCTGATGAGGTATAATACAAGACTAAGAAATTCATACTTTAAGAGAAATATTTGGAAGATTAGGTAACTTACAGATTTACCACATTGTTGTTGTGTGCTTCACATATGCTTGTGATTGAAGCCGTACTCTGAGAAAAGTACCTCGCCGGGACGCATTAGGGCATCACGGCTGTGAAAAATCTTGTTTCCTTCAAATTGTTATCTCTCTGGATTTCCATGCTAATGCCCCACATGGCACATCGGCCCATGCAGCGCACCAGTGCAATTTTTACATCGTGAAAATCCTATTTCGTCTAGGAAAGGGTGATTTCGTCTAGGCCTAACACTACTTGGTATAAGTACATGGGAAAACATTATTTTATGGACTTTGACATACTTTGGACCTAAGGAGGCTAAGGAGGAGTTAGGAGAACACAAGCACAAGGATTTCGTCAATTCTTCCTCACTCAAGACCCGAGTTTGGATTGAATTTATGTTTTACTATATTTAAATTTTATTCGTGATTAATCCCTCCATATCTATGGAGTATTTCTATTTAGGGTTTGATAGATTTCATGTATTGATGATTGTTTATGGATTATAACTCTAGTTTTATGTATTGACTCGTTTTTGGACGAATTAATTAGTGCATCTATATTCACTTGTTCATGTAATCGAGAGAAGCATAACTTGTGATATCTTTTCTTTATATTGTTGTTTGTGTTCACTGATTCTTCTAAGTAATCGAAAAAGGCTAGTTGAATCTTTGAATAAACCTAATTAGGAGAATAATTGAAAGAGGTTTTCCTAAAGACTAATCTATTACGTATTCTTGCGTATCTTCACGTGCTTAAATTGGTTCATCTTGTGAGGTTAAGACTTAATCGAGTGAGAAGTTTTGCTGAACGTTTGAACTAACAATTGAGTGAATTCGAGAGACTCACTTGAAAACTAAAAGTGCATTATCTAGAGTTAGATACAGAATAATTATCTTGCACCTATCCTATCAGAACCATACCTTCTCCCGTTTATAACCTTCTTTGCTTATTCCTTGTTTCAATTGTCATTAGTCAATAGCTTTCAATTCTTAGTAATTTTAGTTAGACATCTTATACATCTCAATGGTTGATCATCTTGGATAGCGACCAAGCTAGAAACTATGAAACCACAGTTTAAATCCAATCCGTGTGGATACAATATTATACTATACTATATTTGATTAGCGAGCAGAATTTAAGTCCGTGTTTTGCGCTCGTTGGTGATAGGTTCAATAATCGACTTTGGAGGTTCATTGCTACTGTCAATGGATTTTTTTTATTCCTGACATTCATTAATCTTTAATACGTCTTGGTTAATGTCTTCATCACCTGCAATAATTCCTTTCTCGGCAATGGAGTTATTATCATAAAACATAACATGAACTAATTTGTCTACAAACAGGGCACGTGTATTATAAACTCTAAATGATCTACTGTTATTTTAATAGCCTAGAAGTATACCTTCGTTACTTCTTGTACCGAACTTACTAAGATTTCATTTACCATTGTTGTGGACAAAGCAGTTGTGTAAGGCCCCGTAAAAACCTAAAACCTGGGGTTTCGTGGTGCCGAAGTATGCATATGTGTTGGGGAGTTGAAGAAAAATTCTGGAAATACAGAGCATTATTTGCGGTCCATTCTGCGGTGGCAGAACTGATTTGCGGACCACTTATCTATCGCAAAACGAGGCAAAAATTTGGGCAAAAGTTTTAGACCATTATGTGGTCCATCAAGGAAGGGTGGGTCGAAATAACCTAACCCCGAAGCTACACGTGTCGGTGTAGGAGTAATTGAGGGGTAAATTCCCGTGTTATGTGATGAGATTATTTCTCCTAATATAGGATGAGATTGGTGTGCTGAGATATTTCCCCTTAAATGGGATGAGATTATTGCTAGCGAGATGTGATATGATGTCGACCCACACGGCATTATTGTGAGGCGGCTTAGTCGATCGGGCTGAGAAACTGCGGACATGGTGGTATTGTGAGTATATGTCTCAGGGTGAGATGGCTTAGCCGGTCGGGCTAAGATCGGACTCCGTGCTAAAACACGATGGTGTATCGGGGCTAAATATCTCCCAACTTAAATTACCGAAACTTATTTGAAATTTACCTTTCCCCTAACTTGGCACCTTGATACTGTTTGAGTCTTTTATTGATTTCATACTTTATTCTCCGTTTACTATTGCTCGTTCTATTGAGAGGGTGTTTAGTTTTACATACTAGTACTATTCCATATGTACTAACGTCCCTTTTGCCGGGGGCGCTGCATCTTTAATCGATGCAGGTGGTTCCATAGCAAGTGGCATTGATCAGTGATAGCAACACACCCTCTCCTCGGCTGATTTGGTGAGCCCCACTTCTTTTCGGGGTCCTGTATGTTTTATCCTTTGTACATAGCGTATTGAGTTTTGGCCGGGCCTTGTTATCGGCACTGTCATAACACTCTTTTGTTCCTGTTAGAGGCTCCGTAGACATAGTGTGGGTTGTACATAATTTTTTTTTTGTGAAGGTTACACTAAAAATGGTGTAACCACATAATATGTTCTATTTTAACTATGATTGTACAATGTACTACGTTCGAGACTTGTTAAGAAACTAATGGAAATGAACTAGTGTTTCACATGACCTCTTACTATCTAACTAATGAAAGGTATTCTTCTCTTTATTCATAGGTGAGTTGGGTAGAAGTTATTGTAAAGGCTTGCTTGATTAGGGTATCTCGGTTGAGCACCGATCGCGTATCTCGAGGTCGAGCTGTGACAATTTTCTTCCGAAGGGATGAAAGTAGCCTATGTTTGGTCTTTTGCCTTTCCACAATTCAAATGGAGTCTTCTTAAAAATATGTCGTATGAAACATCTTTTAAGAATATGACATGTTGTGCTGGTTGTCTCTTCCCAAAAGTGATTTGGCAGAGAATATTCCAATATCATTTTTCTAAATATGTTGGGGGGAGGGGGGGGGCTTCTGTTTTAGTGTTCAACCACTCCATTCTATTGTGGTGATCTAAGGGCTGAGAAATTGTGAGTGTACCCTTGTTCATTGCAAAGTTCTTCAAATGATCTGCTCTTGAATTCTCCTCCATGATCGCTTCGTATGGTTGAGATGAGATACCCTTTTTCTCTCTCTATTCTTTTGCAGGAGATCTTAAAATTCTTCAAGGCTTCATTTTTTTGAGATAGAAACATTACCCAAGTAAAATGTGAGTAATCATCAACAATGACAGGAGTATATCGTCTACCTCCAATGTTAGTTCTAGTAGTTCCAGATAAATCAATGTGTAATAGCTATAGAGCCTTAGTTGTGGACACAACATCTTTGGGTTTGAAAGAATTTCTAATTAGTTTTCCAGGTTGGCATGCATCACATACATGGTTTCTAGAGAAATTGAGCTTAGGAAGGCCAAAAACTATAGGAAGGCTAATAACTAAAAAAAGATTTTCAATTAGGTGCATGCTTGCATAGCCAAGTTTCTTATGCCAGATATGGATGCCAGATAAATGTGACCATCTAAATTTTCGATGCACTCTAGAGTATAAAAATTTTCATACCTTTTTCCTAGCAAAATAATTTTACCTCTCTCATCTTCGATGGCGCAACCTGTTTTCCTCAATTTGGCTTCATATCCAGAGTCGCACAATTGACTTATGCTTAGCGATTATAGTTGAGTCCATCCAAAAGATAATATTATGTAATATCACAATTATTATTGAATGGATTTGTATCGATTCCAACAACTTTTCCTTCCAAATCATCATCGAACATGATATTTCCTCCATTTATTTTTGTAACTTCTTTGATAGATTCTTATCACCCGTCATGTGACTGGAACACGCACTGTCTAGATACCATTTCCCTTTTTGACTTTTCTTATGGTGTTCCTGAAAAATAAAATTATTGCATTCTATTAGGTACCCAAGCTTGCTTGGGTCCTTTTTGGTTAGTTCTTGTAATATGAGGACTTTTTTTGGGCTTCCAGATCTATTCTCAAATATTTCAACTACGAAATCTACAAAAGGAATACTTATAACCAATTCTATTAGAGTAATGACATACAAGAGTGGATTTATCATTCGGACTACTGGTAGTGTTAGTACTAGTAGATCCATTCCAACAGATCTTTTTTCAGTTTACTGGCAAGTTGCTTGGTTCAACCTGACAGAGTTGTGACTGGTGGATTTGCGCATGCCATTGAGTTGCAATAGTAATTCTTGAACTTCTTCTTGAAGTACATCTCTTTCGATTTCACAAACTTCAAGTTTAAGTTCCCAGTCCTTCTTCTCCTCGTTCAGTCTCTTCAATTTAATTAGAATCTTTTGAGACTCTTTTAGAGTGAGATCAAAAATATCTTGTAATTCATTACGTCTATAACATTCATAAGGTCTTGCCTAGCTAGATTCACCACTTACCATGAAGCTATTTTTTGAGTTTCCTTGTTGTCATCATCGGATACATCTTCGTCTGTCTAGCAACCTGAGAACTTATTCATAACGTTTTCTAATATGGCCATGAAACATAAATTTGCAATTTCTTCATGCTTTGAGATGTCTTCGTCACTCCAACTTCCAAAAGATTTATTTTTGTTGAATCCTCTGGAGGCTTTTTTGAGATCTTTCGGCTTGTATATGACATATTTTCCACATTCATAACATTTCTCATCGTTCTTTTCTTATTCATTGTATTGTATTTACGTTCTTATGGAGGTCATTCTTCTCTTTTTTGTGTTCCTGTATCTTCTCATTAGTCCATTCTTTATTTTGGAGACCGTGGCTATCTCTTCTTTTAGAGCCTCAATGTCATTTCCATTTTCATCTTCAGATCCTTCGATCGAGGTTTTGAAAGCAAATGTTTTCTTATTTTCTTGAGACTCAAATGCTACTATTTTTGTTTGCCAAGTAGTAGTAGACTTCTTAGAATTTTTTGAACTTGCTCACCACTTGAATATGGTCTTCCAAAGGCTTTTAGATCTCCAATAATTTTACCGAATCAAGCAAACATTTCCTCAAGGAATTCACCTTCTTTCATCTGAAATGGTCCATGGTCATGAATTAGCAGATTTATCCTTGTTTCCTTACTTTGATTGTCCCTTCATAAGTAACTTCTAACTTATCCCACATTTCTTTAGCTGCATCATAACTTGAGATCTTTTCATGTTCTTCTCTGCTTATCGCGTTGTATAGATACTTTCATTCCTTGGCATTAACTTGTATTACTACCATTTGTTCATTAGAGTATTCATCTAAATCGATGGGTTCAATGGATATTTGTCCATCTGTTTTCTTGTTAGACTTTGCAAACGGAATTTGATAAGCTCCCTTTTTGATTATGCGCCAAACTTTGACATCATAGAATTTTGTACAAATTTTCATGTGAACCTTCCAATGTGAGAAGTGTTGTCAATTGAAGTATGGGGCCTTGCCTGTGAAGTCCCTTCTTCAAATAGAACTTCGGTGATTACTTAATTTGACTTGATCTTTTCTCACTAGCTGTTAAGAAAAATCAAAATGTCAGACTCGCTCTGATACCAATTGAAAGTATAAGAAGGGGTGAATTGTTATATTTTTCTTTTCACGACTAAGCAGTTGACTAATTTATCGATTAGTCAACTAGGAATATATGCAAGGTAAATGATAAAGATAGAATGTAAAGTGCAAAAATTAAACAACACCAAGTATATTTATATTGGTTCGGATTCATTATGAATCCTACTCCAGTCCCCTTGGGTTGCAAGAGGGTTCTCTCTTCAAAGCTCCTAAAAAACTTCGTACAAGTGTGTTGGTGTTATCACAAACACCAATTGCCTTTTAGTTCTACGTTCACTCTTTGTATTTTGATACAAAGCCTCAATAAAATTTTCCCCCTTTCTTTTCTTTACACAGTAAATCAAACTCGCATTACAATTCTTGCTTAGTGTAGAACAAAGAGCATGAGGTTGGTTCGATCAATGTATGTCACTTCTCTTGGTTTTTTTCGCAATATATACACCTTGAAAAATCTGCTTTGATTTGATTGTTGCAAATCTTAAGAGATTGCAATCCCAAAGGAATTGATCCTTGGAATGAATCGAAACATGACTCTTTATAAGAATAAGTGTGGAACTTCCGTTGATTTTAGTCTTGACTGGCGGTCTTGATAGAATTTTTCAGCTGTGAGCGA
Source organism: Nicotiana obtusifolia (assembly GCA_002018475.1). NCBI lineage: Eukaryota > Viridiplantae > Streptophyta > Magnoliopsida > Solanales > Solanaceae > Nicotiana > Nicotiana obtusifolia. The sequence continues at coordinate 116,910 of MCJB01051952.1, forward strand.
ATCCATATTTCAGCAAACAGCATTTGATTTATCTTTTGATTTTGAATTCTATATCCTTCCTTCAATGAACAGATCTTCAAATTTTTGATAGATATGATAGACAGATTCTTAACAATCTTGAACTCTTTTGATTTTGGTCTTTCCTTTCTTGTCTTCCTTCGCATTTGGATGTCAGATCCTCGGAGATCTTTTTCTTCTTTCCCTTTGCTCCTTCCTTTCTTCTCTTCCTCTGCATATTTTTGACAATCATTCTTGTCCTTTCCTTTTCTCTTGGAACGTACCTGCAAGTAGAGATAATCATTTTTCATCATTGACCTTGGATCTAACAGATTTAGGTGGACTAAGAAGAGGAAGAGGAAGAAGAAGAGGAAGAGGAGGAAGAAGAAGAAGAGGAGATAGGAAGAAGAAGGAGGAGGAGGAAGAAGAAGAAGAAGAATATTGTATAACTAAGTTGTATGTATTTGTATGTCGGGTATGTATTTGTATGTCCAGTGATACACTAGACCTACAAATAACATATAAAATACATACAAACAATATACAATATACATACAATAATTTGTATGCAAGATGTATATGAGTATCTTTTCCTAATTGTATACAAATTGGGGAAAAAGTTAGTTTTTAAAAACTACAAAACCTAGATAAAACGATTAAATAATTCTTATTCCAGTATGCATATGAAATACACCAAAACAAAAACATATTCACTTTTCAAACCTCAAAAGTTAACTAGCGTGATTAATAATATTAGAATTAGTCTAGCTAACAGTTGCTCTAGTTTTGTAAACTCAAATATCTCTAAAAACCTTATCCTTTTTTACTTCATGCCCTACTCACGCCCGATCGTCCCTAAAAGTTTTGAAATAGCTCTTGGTAGTAACGTACTCTTCAATGGATTTCCTATTAGCATAATTAAGAGCTTGTTTGAGTGTAATTAAGCGTAGTTATACAATATACAATTTAGCATATTTGTATAGTCAAATAATTGATTGATTAGTAGAAAACTGGGAGAAGAGTACACAATACAAAATACACTCTCCAATTCTCGATGAAAAAGGGTAAAGAATTAAATATAATTACACGATATAATAACAAGATTATTCTTTCCATTTTTTGTAATATATTATTATACACATACCTCTTTCACTTTTAACTGTCGTCCATCGTTCAGTGCATTTTACTCTTTTAGTAACACTGTTCCAATTAGAAAATTTGACCAGTCATGTTCCTACCTCTATGCCTGTGGCACTTTTGTATGGGGTAAAATATGTTTATATTTAATGAGCGTATGAGAAAGCGGCACGTAGAACCGAATACAGAAGATAGCTAAACCTCGAAGGTCAATGTTCTCTCTTGTCATTGGAGAGAATGATACTCATAAAGACAAAATAAATGCAGCCATCTGGTAGCATCCAATGAAAAATATTTCACAGCATTAAATACACGATCCGTTACAAAGAATATGGTATTCACTGCCCACCGTTGCATATTCTTTAATGACCCTCATAATTGTCATTAAAGAAGAGTTTAATCCTAGGACCTTGTTCCTCAAGTGTAACTATAAATAGTGAGCTCCATTATCATTATAAGGGACACAAATTTTCTAACAAGCATACTCTACACTCTATCAAAGCTCAATAATATTTTACTTTCTTGCTTATTTGTATTATTCTTATTACTCCCGGAAGCTCTGTGACCCGAACCGATATATCAGCCATTTATTTCAATATTAAGGTTGTGTCTTATATTTTTGTTTAATTCAAATATTATTTTTGGATCAAATTAATTTATTTGTCCATAAATCACGTAAAAATTCAACTGTACAGTTTTACGGATAAACAGTATGGCGCCCACCGTGGGGCATAGACAGTCATGTAAGTGAATTGATCCCTGCATCTGTTATTAACCTTTTTGATTCTTTGTTCTTGGAAAAAATCATTAAAAATGGTAGATAATGGTGTTAACAACGCACACAACATTGAGGCCCAAGAAAATCAGCCTCAGCACGAGGATTCAATCAGTGATACCTGCAATAAAGGGAATGAGGCCACGCCATTCCATAGTGGCTAATATCCGCGACATGTTCGAGAGGTGACTCCTAACGATGTTGAAGAAGAGTACGTCGTCGAAGCAGTCGGGGTCTTGCAACTACAACAGGAGGCAATTATAGGCACTCTCACACGATAGATAGGTCATGATGGAGCTGAAACCGGCATTGTCGGGTGCTTCCAACAATGCGAATGGATGAGGCCCAGTTCTTCCCAGTACTCTTGCAAACCAAACGACGCAGAGGGGAGACAACAACACCATGAGGGGCGAGATCGGCTCCAATGGGGCCACGGGGAGCAGATTCGGGCAAAACTACGAGAGTGATGCCTTTAAAATTGAACTCATGCGATTAATGAGGGAAGTAAACTCCCGAATGGATCAAATTCTGGGTGCACACCAGTGCTGAAGGGGCTGTGGCACACCTCCTTTTGTACACCCCTGACTTTCCTTGTGAAGTCTACGAACCAAAAATTCTGAGTAAGGAATCCGGTTAACCCGAGGATGGTGTTAGGCACCCTCGGATTCCGTGGTTCTAGTATGGTCTCTCAATTATTATAATGGCTTATTATCTGATTTTAATACATATTTTTTTAATTATTAGGAAAATTTGCTACGTCATTTAAAATATGTCATGAACCACGTCAGATAAATGCACTCGTAATCCGTAAAATATTTTATTTAACATTGAGATTTGAATTTGGGTCGCATAAATGCGTACCCGAGTTTAAGAAAGTGAATTATTAAAATAATGCGCCTAAAGCAACTACGCATTTTTAACTTTTCGAGGGCCATGGAAATTCGCTGAATAGCACGCCTCGATTTTCTAAAGATTTTAATATTGATTAAATGAGGGCCAAAAGCTTTAATTATTCGAAGTTGTTAAAATCGGGTTACATGAAAGGCATCCTCGAAATTGGCATTGTTACTATGTCACGGGAACCGTACCCATAGTCATAATGGTTTATTAATAGCGCCTAAAAGAAAACTATGAAAGTTTAAGGCATTTAAGAATTAGTTGCTTCTAAATTTGTATTTAACTATTAAGAGGGTCATGGGTGATCGTTGTTATTTGTATGGCTCACCCGTATTAATCAAAAGAATTTTTTGAACCTAAGGTTGTTAGAACTATATTTATATGACTACTGAGACTGTTTGTGGTTTTTATTCATTCGGCCAGCCCAAATAAAATTCAGCAGCCGTAGTTTGAGTAGGATACTGAGTTTAGACTACAGGCCAAAAAGGGCAAACGATACCTGCTCCCATTCAGCCTCAATTGTGAGCCCAAACATCAGGCGTCAAACATCCAAAGCACTAGACCTGGGTTTGATTCCCAGGAGTACAACGAAGGAAATTAGAGACAAACAAAGGCATTGGCCTGTAAGCTGACATGCTCTCAACATTTAGATGAATAATCAACCATCAAGATTACATCCAATTTTCACTTGTTTCAATAGACAACGTTGGAATTCAAACTTCAGTTAGACACTCTTTAACCTACCCAATATAGTTTGGATTCATAAACTTATATACGAACTTTCTGCAATTAAACATTAACAACATGCATCTTCTGACCTATTAGACTTTTTGAATGAACACAAACATCATTTGACCCATATTTCGCTAGAACACTAAATAGTATTTGCCTAAGGAGTGTGAAACTAACATGAAATAAAACTAAGTAAACTAATCATTTGATCAAAACAAGTGTTGTAAATGCTATAATATTCCAGGTGACATACAGTCCAATACAATCCATACTATGCTATTCACTCAACCAAACAAGTTACTCTCTAAGTTTCACCACAATCCTAAATCATATAAAATATCAGTTCACCTATTCAATACAGCATTCAACTAAGCAAATAGAACATAATAGATTACCCAAAGAAAAACACTGTCACACAAGTATTTGACAGAGTCACCAAAAAAATTCATGCTAAGCTTTAAACTTTCTTCTTTCCTTTCATTCTTCAAATTGACTTCACAAACAATGAGACTCGAGATGTGTACCTGACTATTAAAAGAGGAAGGAAGTAAAGGAGCAGCAATCAGCACTATGGCAGCAGCAATCGAACAGTAACAGTATAACCAAAACCAATTCAGACACACTTAATGCACACTTTGGAAGTTTTCATAGATTTTTGATTGACAATGAACCCAGTGAATCAGAAAATCAGAAATCAAAATCAGTTCCTAAATATCTTTAGCTTTCCGAAATTTTTCAAAAAGGATTTTTAATTGAGAATTCTGAATTTTCTGTTTCTTCCTCACCCTAAAATTCACTCGAAAATCTGCTAGATGTACATTTCCACTCTCAAAATCTCTCTATTAAAATCCGTGTGTTCCCAATCCTCTGTTAATGCCAAAATGCACATGCCTTTATAGGCAGTATGTTAGTTAGTTACTGACATTCAACTTTTTTACATTTTAATCCTTTTCAAATTTTCAGTTTAGCTTAGCTACCCTTCCATTTGATAACATATTTTTATTTAGTCCTTAGAGGCTGCTTCTCAGAAGCTTCAATTCTGTACTAACTATTACCTAAATTACCCCTTTATGACACAAATTTTACTCTCGAAACCTAACAGGTCGAGTAGACCCAATTCCAAACACTACTGAATCCAATTCAACCCCTTTCTTTTAGGGCTTTTGATTTTTTAAAACCCAATTCGGACATATTTTTACCCGTTCCCTTTTACAGAGTCTTAACGACTCGATTAATTTAGGCCCACCGGAAAGTAAAACAACAAAACACTAGAGAAAAACAGACGATAAAACCTAAAGCTTCACATGCAAACATGGACTCTTTGACAAAATTGAAAAATTAAAACTAGAAAACTAAAAGAAAGCGGTAGAAGATGAGAACAATGAAAATAAAATAAAAAAGAAAAAATGAGGAAATACCTTGGACCGAATGGATTAACAGTGGACTTCAAAATCTTCAAAAACTATTGATTTTTTAGCCAAGCTTGACCTTTATCGTGTGTTCTCAACGAATAAAGTCGACCTTGACTTCAATCAACTCGAAAAACTTAGATTCATAACTTATTGAAACTTTTAGGGTTCATTTTTCGATATGGAATTGGAAGAGCTCTAGGGGGTTTTGACGAAAAAGGATTGGGGATTTGGGGTGAGGGGATGATGGTGTTCCTAGGGTGTAATTTTGAGTTGATTTGGGGATGGATTGGGTAGTGTGCCGCCATATTCGTTGATGGAGTTTGGGGCGGCTCGATTAGGGTTCTTAGTTGGGTCATTAGAGACGATGGAATGGGGTAGGGGCTGTGTTCGGATAGATATATAGGCATGGGAGAATTAGTTGCGAGCCGTTAGATCACCTAGGATCAACGGTTCAATCAAAGCTTCACCAAACGGTGTCGTTTGGGTGTAAGGCAGAATTGGATCGGATTTGGGGAATTAAATCTGGGCTAGTCCGGTCAATTATTAAAAGAAAAATATTTGGGGCTCGTCTGATTTTTAATTAAAAGCCCAATCCGAGTTTCTCTTCTCTTTTGTTTTTATCTTCAATTTCTTTTTGTTTTTAATTTTCTTTTTATTTTTAAATTAAAAATCCTAAAAGTTAAAAATCATAAATTACCTAAATAGGAAATTAAGCTAATTAACTAATTATAAAAATTATAAAAAACACTTAATGATAAGAGAAAAATAAACTAAGAATTAAAGATTAAAGATAAAAAACTTTAAAATGAACTATTTTTGTGATTTTCAAATTTTATAAAACAAATAATTACTAATTTAATTCTAAAAATGTAAAAACAAATCCTAAATGCATGCATGATGTTTTTTGTATTTTCATGATTTAATTAAAAATTAAACAAGCAAGAAAATATAAACAATTAAATAATCTACTAAAATTCCTAAAACAGCAAATAATAATTTAAAAAAATTATTTTTATTTTTATAGGAGTATTCTGGGTGTGGCAAAAATCTCGTGCTCACAGCTGCCCCTCTTTGCTCGGAGACACGGAGCGTTTTTGGGAAATGAAAAAATGAGCAATTCTGCAAGATTTTTGCCTATCCGAGACTGCATAAGAAGCATTTATTGAAAAGAGTCTGACCGAATCTTGCTTCAAAGGCTGCCTACATATCATTGGCTACAAAGGAATCAGGTCAATGTAGTTCTGGAAGTTTTGGTAGCTGGGACCACCAGGAAGCTGTGATTTTCACTGTTGCTGTTGTTGTTACTGTTTGCTGCGCTCCTTATTACACCAAAATGGAAGATAAAAAGCTAAGCTAGCTACGTCTATCAGCTATGAGTTACAAGATTCCTATATATAAATCTCTTGAACCTTGATCTTGAGTCTTAGCTGGTTCTCGAGGCATACTCTGATCTTAATCTTGATGCTCATCAGCTGTAGGTGCTGGTTCTTTCTTCAGCTTTTGGATCAAGGCAGGACATGCGAAGCTTATGACTTCAATCAAATTTTTTAGCAGATCGCATCTTTGTCCATTGCAGCATTTGAATTTACTTCTTTTTTGTTCTTTTCTTCTTTTCTTTATTCCGGAATGAGACTCATTTTTTTGGTCATCTCAAACCCTGTGCCTCGAGGGAAAACTTGCTCAGATACCAAAACCAACAAACGAATAAAATTTTCCTGCCCCAGTTTCAGTAGGAAAATTTCATGAGTTATTTGTAACTAAAAGCTAAACTATTTCTCTATTGAAAATAGTAAGATAAAGGAAGGATTGCCAGGTTATGCTCGGAAGCCGACCGGGTTATGATGGAAAAGGAAGGGTTCTCGGGTTATGTCGAGGACGTTATTGGGCGATTCTACTGGGGAAATAAAAAAGGGTCTTTGGGTTATGTCGGGGTAAAAGAAAAACAAAGGGTCCTTGGGTTATGCCAGGGAGTCCACGGGTTATGCCGGGGAGAAAAGAAAAACCAAAGGTCTTTGGGTTATGCCAAAGAGGGTCCACGGGTTATGTCGAGGATAAAAGGAAAACAAAAGGTCCTTGGGTTATGCCAGGGAGGTCCACGGGTTATGCCGGGGATAAAAGAAAAAAAAAATGGTCTTTGGGTTATGCCAAAGAGGTCCGCGGGTTATGTCGGGGATAAAAGAAAAACAAAAGGTCTTTGGTTTATGCCAAAGGGGTCCCCGGGTTATGCCGGGGATAAAAGAAAACAAAGCTCCTTGGGTTATGCCAAAGAAGTCCGCGGGTTATCCCGAAGATAAAAGAAAAACAAATTTCTTTGGGTTATGCCAAAGACTTCCGCGGGTTATGCCGGGGATAAAAGAAAAACAAAGGTCTTTGGGTTATGCCGAAGAGGTCCGCGGGTTATGTCGGCGGTAAAAGAAAAACAAAAGGTCTTTGGGTTATGACAAAGAGGTTGGAGGCTCTACGCTACCATGGTTTTTCTTTTTCTTCTTTTTCTTCATTTTTTTTAGTGAAAGATAATACAGGAAAGAGTTTGGAGGAGACTTCCCTCTGATTATTGCTGCAAAGCTGTTTTTTAGCATTTGTGCAGTTTCTTTCTAGCTGCACCTGCTTCTTGCAAGATTGCTTTGGATTGCACCAATTTCCTGTTTTCAAACAAAGAGCAATTGTTATTTTGAAATGGTGATTTGTTTTGTGGCCTTGATGATTCTGATCACTCGATCCTGGCCCAACTTTTGGTGAGAACCTCTGGTTCTTGCTTGGTTTTCTAAAGGTTGATCTATTTCTTGAACCGAGGGACTCAGCTTTTCGAAAATTTATTGTGACGTCTTGCCCGTATGGGGCTTTGGTCTTTTCACTTTATCTTGCCTCTAGGGGCTTTTGCCTTTGGATTTCTTTTCATTTTCCACAACTTTGGATTTTAGAGCATCAGTCATGGCAAGTCGGGGTTGACTTGATGCACTCATTGAGGTTGATACCTTCCTTGGATCTGGCTTTTATTAAGCGGGACCTTGTAAAACCAATCTTGACACCTTTTCTTTATATTAGTTTCGAAAAAGAGTTAGACCGAAAGGGATTCAAAGAAAAGTAAACAAAGGGCAATGAGTTTAGAGAAGTGTCCCTTTCGAAGAAGAAAGAAGGACTTATCTGGGGTGCATGTAGACTTCACATAGACATGACATGTTTCATGGACTGGATACCCGATCTGTGCAGCTGTCCAATTTCTCATAAACCCATCCATGTTCTGAAATCGAGAAACCTTGCCAGGACTCTTTTAGTACCAATAGTGGTGAGGATTCCTGCTTTTCGATCAATGGCGCCCTTTGCGGGTTTTCGCCAATTGACCTCTCTCATTTCACTTCTCACCGTCGCCTTGCAGTGCTCTTTGCGAGTTTTCACTAACAGGACTCTCTCCTTTTCAGTTTCTCTGCTTACATCGCCTTACGGTGCCCGTATGGGTTTTCACCAATAAAACTCTCTCATTTTAAATGCATTCTATGATTTTGGAAACCTTTCACTGATTGATCGGAAGGACTTGAATAGGGTTTGGTAAAGAGAGTTTTGATTGAATTATAACTTTGGAACATTTCAGGTGAAACACCGCCAAACCGTTATAACATCTGCCCCAGTTTCACTTTTGGGGAAACTTGGATTTTTATTTTGGTGTGACTGAACCTCAGGGAGAGGCTGCCTACGTATCCTTTCGTAATCACGTCATACGTAGTTCAGACTACATTTGTTTTTGGATTTATGTTTTGATCTTTCTTTTCTTGTCTTTCAACTAAACTTTCCAGTGATGCTTTCGAGTTCCAAAGAGGTTAATCAAAGAAGAATAACCGGCTCAAATGGTTAGCAAAGGATTGGAGTGTTTGGGGTAGCGAAAATGAAAGCCTTCATCATCCCAATCGGATAATGTTGTCATTGCAGAAAGATTACACATAGTACTTTTTGACTGCATCTGCATTCACTGCTGCTTCGAGATCATTTCCTTCAATATCTCCCAGGTACAATGCTCCTCTTGGTAGTATCTTTATAATGATATATGGGCCTTTCCAATTAGAAGCGAATTTTCCTTTCGCTTCCTGATGATGGGGAAGAATACGCTTTAAAATGAGTTTCCCCACTTCAAAATTTCTGGGCCGTACTTTCTTGTTGTAGGCACGAGCCATTCTTTGTTGGTACAACTGCCCGTGGTAGACTGTGGCCATTCACTTTTCATGAATCAGGGTTAACTGTTCTATGTGGGTTTTGACCCACTCACTATCTTCAATTTCAGCTTCAACAATGATCCGGAGGGAAGGAATTTCAACTTCCGCAGGTATTACGGTTTCAGTGCCATAAACTAAAAGATATGGGGTTGCTCCGATCGATGTACGCACAGTAGTGTGGTACCCTAACAATGCAAACGACAATTTTTCATGCCACTGCCTAGATCTTTGAATCATTTTCCTAAAAATCTTTTTGATGTTCTTGTTTGCTGCTTCCATGGCTCCATTGGCTTTAGCCCCATATGGAGTAGAGTTCCTATGCGTTATCTTGAATTATTCACTTATTTCTCTCATCAAATGATATTCGTGTTTACAGCATTATCTGTGATGATGGTCGCAGGGATACCAAAATGGCATATAAGATTAGAATACACAAAATCTACCACAGCTTTCTTGGTAATAGATTTGAGAGTAATTGCTTCAACCCATTTCATGAAGTAGTCGATGGAGACCATTATGAATCTGTACCCGTTTCAGGCTTTTGGCTCGATCGGCCCAATGACGTTCATGCCCCAGGCAACAAATGGCCAAGGTGATGACATGGGATGTATTTCTGTGGGAGGTGCATGAATCAAATCGTCGTGCACCTAACACTGATGACATTTCCGAACAAGCTGAAGCAGTCTTTCTCCATGGTCATCCAGTAGTAGCCTGCTCGGAGGATTTTCTTTACCAAGATATACCCGTTCATATGGGGTCCGCACACTCCTGCGTGCATTTCATGCATGATTCTTCCAGCCTCTTCGGCATCAACACATCTTACCAAGTTGAGATCTGGAGTCCTTTTTGTATAAGATATCACCGCTCAAAAAGAAACCACTTGCATGCCGTCTAATGGTTCTCTTTTGGTCTCCGCTAGCTTGTTCCGGGTATTCTTTACTTTTCATAAACATATTGATGTCATGATACAATGGTTGAAAACTTGGTTCTGCTTCAATCGTATTACAATATCCATGCCTTTCACGGATTTGGATCTCCAAAGGATCAATGTGGGCATTGCCTGGGTATGGCAGCATCGAGGCCAAAGTAGCAAGTGCATCAGCTAATTCGTTGTGACAACGTGGGAGGTACCTGAACTCTATTGACTTGAATCGTCTGCTCAAATCTTCCACATGTTGCCTATAAGAAATAAGCTTGACATCTCGGGTCTCCCATTCTCCTTGAGCTTGTCGGATAATCAGTTCCGAGTCTCCCATGATTAACAATTTTTCTACATCTTGGGCGATTGCCATGTTCATACCCATAATGCAGGCTTCATACTCGGTAGTGTTGTTTGTGCAGAAAAACCAAAGCCTACCTGTGGCCGGATACTGTTGACCATCAGGTGAGATCAAGATTGCCCAATTCCAACACCTTTTGCATTTACCGCTCCATCGAAGAACATTTTCCAAGCATTGGTGTCTTCGGATATTCCTCAATTGAATTTGCCTCCTCGTCCGGAAAGTAAGTGTTCAAAGGTTGGTACTCATCATCAACTGGATTTTCAACCAGATGATCTGCTAACACCTGGGCTTTCACTGCCGTGCGAGTGACATAGACTATGTCAAATTCTCTGAGCAGGATCTGCCACTTTGCTAACATCTCGGGTAGGCATTGGCTTCTGGAATATGTACTTTAAAGGATCCAACCTGGTTATGAGGTAGGTGGTGTATGCTTGCAAATAATGCCTCAACTTCTAGGCGACCCAAGTTAAAGCGCAACAAGTTCTTTCCAACAAAGTGTACTTGGCTTCATAACTGGAGAACTTCTTGCTTAGATAGTAAATAGCATGTTCTCTCTTTCCGGTCACATCATGTATCCCGAGGACACAGCCGAAAGAATTTTCCAGGGCTGCCAGATACAAGAACAGAGGTCTCCCTGGCTCAGGTGGGACCAACGCTAGCAGATTCGACAGATACCTTTTGATTTTATCAAAACCCTCTTGGCACTCGTCCGTCCATTTGATTGCCGCAGCTTTATTTAACAACTTTAATATGGGTTCACATGTGGAAGTCAACTGAGCGATGAACCGGCTTATGTAGTTCAATCTTCCCAACAAACTCATAACATCTTTCTTGGTTCTTGGAGGGGGTAGATCCCGAATAGACTTTATCTTTGTTGGATCTAGCTCAATGCCTCTTCGACTGACTATAAATCTCAAGAGTTTGCCAAATGAGACTCCAAATGCACATTTGGCTGGGTTTAGGTTCAAATTATATTTGCGCAACCGCTCAAAGAATTTCCTCAGATCTCGAACATGATCCTCCTTAGTCTTAGATTTGATAATCACATCATCCACGTACACCTCTATCTCTTGATGCATCGTGTCATAAAAAATGGTAGTCATGGCCCTCATGTAGGTTTCCCCAGCATTCTTCAATCCGAATGGCATGACCTTGAAACAGTATGTGCCCCAAGGTGTGGTAAAGGCTATCTTTTCAGTATCTTCTTCATCCATCACTACCTGGTGATATCCCGCATAACAATCCACAAAGGACTGTATCTCATGTTTGGCACAATTATCAATAAGGATATGGATGTTTGGCAAAGGGAAATTATCCTTGGGACTTGCTTTTTTAGATCTCTGTGATCCATACACACTCGGGTTTTTCCATCTTTCTTCGGTAGTGGGACTACACTTGCTAACCATGTGGTGTATCGAACTACCCAGACCACTCCTGCTTTCAGCTGTTTTGTGACCTCTTCTTTGATCTTGTCACTGATATCAGTTTTAAACTATCTTTGCTTTTGCTGGACAGGGGGATAATCAGGGTAAGATGGCAACTTATGAACCACAATATCAACACTGAGTCCTGGCATGTCATCATACGACCAAGCAAACACATCTTTGAACTCAAACAAGAGTTGGATTAGTGCATCTCGGGTTTTCTCATATGTGTGAATGCTTATCTTGGTTTCATTTAGAAGGGATAGAGAGATGAACGATGAAATATTTATTTCATTTCATTGAATTTTGAAGATAAAAGGATTTACACTGGGAATCAAAGACAAGAAACTAAGGATAAGAAACTAAAGAAAAACATCCGAGTTACACCCTGGAATAACTCGTGATGCAGAGAAAGTGGCAGGATAAGTCTACCGGGATTCCAGCCTGATTAGGAATGGCGTAGCCTTCTAATTTTGCAGCTTGGCATTGCGTCCCATGTATAGCACCTCGGCGGTGCTTGAGCCTTCCCCTGGCTGGACCATGTGGGTTTCATACAGCATCTGCCTCATAGCCTCATAAACTTCTTCAATTTCTTTGGCCGTAAAGGCTTCATCTTCATCCTCTTCACTGTACTTAGGCTTGAAAAATGCTTCATACAGCTGTGGAACCGGCTGAGGTAAGACCCAACCATCATTCTTTCTTTTCTTTGCCCATCTTACATCAGCTGGCGTGGGTCGGAAGCCTACCCCAAAGAACTCCTCGCTGCCAGTCAACGTGATTGGTTCAGCTGTTCCTTGCAATGATATCCCGAGCCCTTTCCCAGGTTGGTAACCATGTCTTATCATTTCTTTGGCTACCATGATTGATGTGTTTGAAAAGAAGGGTTGAGGCAAGGGTTTCCTTCTTCCCATTGGTCCGCGACCACAATTTCAAAGGCTTGATAGACTATGTGTTCACTTCCTTCCCTTGCTTCAAGACATGGGACTGACGAATCCCGATAAATTGATTGCTCATCTTCTTCGTGAACCACAATTTCCTAATTTTCATGTTGAAATTTCACCATCTGGTGGAGAGTAGAAGGCACGGCCCCTACCGCATGAATCCACAGCCTTCCTAAGAGAAAATTATAGGAAGTATCCATGTCCAGAACCTGGAAGGCCACTTCGAAGTCGACTGGACCAATAGTCAGGACCGGGTCAATTTCTCCGATTGTATCCCTCTTTATGTCGTCGAAAGCACGCACACACACATTGTTGGGTCCGATTCTCTTAGTGCCGATTTCCATACGTTGCAAGGTTGAGAGTGGGCAGATATCTACCCCAGAACCGCCGTCCAGCATGACTCTTTCCACGTAATACCCTTCGCATTTGACTGTCAGGTGAAGGGCTTTATTGTATGCGGACCCTTCTAGGGGAAAATCATTCTTGCTAAAGGAAATTTGATTGATTGCGAAAAATCTTTCCATTCTCTCCAATCGTTTCATAGTAGTTTCGATAGGCACGTATGCTTCATTAAGAGTTTTGATTAACACTTTTTGATGATTAGTTGAGCTCATCAACAGAGATAAAAGAGAGTTGAGCGAGAGACTTTCGAAGTTGATCAATTACTTCATAGTCTTCCATTTTCATTTTCTGAAAGAATGCCTCCGCTTCTTCGAGGCCTACTGGTTTCTTAGATGGGAAACGCTTCTTTGTGGCATTATTTACTCCTCCAAATTGAGATACCTCCCAGCTGGGTTATCTTCCTAAATTTCCCCTGAGATCTCTTGCCTCTGTACGTCACCACCGACTTGTTGTAGTTCCATGCCACATCAGTGGGGTCTGTCATAGGCCTTTATCGCGCACGACCGATAACCACGGGCTCATTCAGCCTTGGTGGAAATACCGGTCCCCGCACCACATAGGTCCCTTTTGGCACATACATTTGAGCTTGCTTGTTTAATTCAAACCTCTTAGGAGGACTCAATGGCATTTGTTCTTTCTTGCGCCCTCGAGGGACATAAAGAATGGCATCTTAGGAGGGTGTTGCCCCTGTTTCAACTTTCACTTTCACTCCAGTCTTCTAAGGGATGATTTTGCTCTTTTTCTCTGCTTTGTCCTGTTTTGGGCTAGCTTTTGGCTTCTTTTCTATCTCAGCTATGGCAATGATGGCCTTCAGAGTTGGGTTAAACTCCCTATCTTCACAAATCATTCCGATGAACGGCCCATTGTTGTGAGCTAGTAGTGGATTATTAGTTATATTGGGAATATCTTCGTCCCTCAGTACTATTATTTGCTGTTCTATCAAATCTTCCATAGCTCTTTTTAAAATCCAGCAATTCTATGTATCATGCCCCTCCGCCCCTAAGTCATATGCACACCGGGTACCCCGTTGGTAAGAGGGTGACTCGGGGTTTTGCCTATTTTGGGGTACAGGTTGTAGCAAACCCATTTGAACTAATTTTGGGAACAAACTAGAATATGACTCGCTAATAGGTGTGAAGTTTATTTTCCTTGGCGGTTCCCGGGCACGGAAAGTGTTCTGTGGAGGTCAGGGATTGTAGTAGGCTTGGTAAGGAGGTTGATTTCTGGAAGGTGGAGCTCTATTTTGGTTGAATTGTTGTTGTGGCCTGACATATGGTTGGGCATTCATCACTGCATATGGCTGAGGAGGCGTAGGCTATATCTTAGTGAGGATAGTAGTGTTATGGGGTTCTCTCAGAGAAAAGAGGTCTGGGTGGACGGGGTTTTCTTGCCCTTGAAGTTGCCATCGATGATTCTTTTTTTTTTTTTTTGATTTTCTAATCCTCCAGACCCACCTTGGATGGATTGAGAGGTAGCTCTTATGGAAGATTGACTCAAGATCCACCCTGTTTTCAAACCATTCTCAACCATTTCACCAATTTTGATGGCCTCGGCAAATGGCTTCCCCGTTGCAGACATCATGTTTTGGTAATAATCGGCTTCTTGAGGTTGGAGGAAGACTGTGACGATTTCAATCTCATCCATTGGAGGTTTTACCCTTGATGCTTGCTCGCGCCACTTGACGGCGTACTCCCAGAAGCTTTCAAAGTATTTCTTCTTTAAATTTGCCGATGAATTTCTATCTGGAGAAATGTCAATGTTATACTGAAACTGCCTAACAAAATCCCTAGCCAAGTCGTCCCAGATATGCCAGCGAGATATATCTTGGTCCATGTACCACTCAGAAATAATGCCGACCAAACTCTCACCAAAGTAGGCCATGAGGAGTTCTTCCTTTTCACCCGCTCCCCGCAGTTGGTTGCAATATCTTTTGAGGTGGGTAATGGGATCCCCACGTCTGTCATATT
Source organism: Nicotiana obtusifolia (assembly GCA_002018475.1). Lineage (NCBI taxonomy): Eukaryota > Viridiplantae > Streptophyta > Magnoliopsida > Solanales > Solanaceae > Nicotiana > Nicotiana obtusifolia. The sequence continues at coordinate 132,082 of MCJB01051952.1, forward strand.
TCTCAAACATTGGGGTTTTAAACCCAATGGTAGATGTACATAAGGGAACATACAAGTCGGCATATGACACACTTTTCTGTCCGCTCAAACCCTGTATGTTTTTGAGACTCTGTCCAGGCTTCTCATATTTCTTGTGATCTCTTCTTGCTCAGGGGTTTTTGCATTTTCCTCTTGCCCAGAGGTAAACGCGTACCAAGGCTTCTGAAGATAAGCACTAGCAGCGAACTGGGTTGATTCTAATGGGAAAGGAGGTGCTTGATAGGTGGAAGGGGAGGGATTGAAGCTAGGCCTAGGCAAAGTAGGTTGTGTCGTAGGTGAGCAATGTGGCGCGCTAAATATGTCTGAAGCTACACCTGAAACTGACACCTTAGGGCGATCCTCATAAGGTGTTCCCACAAAGTTAGCAGCAATGGTAATGTATTCCAGTGGGGTGTTTGGATAGCTTATGGGGATGTTGGAAGTCCCACTTGCCTTGGGAAAAAGCTCGAGAAATCCAGGGATTGCATTTGGCAGTTCTTTTCTATTTGTCCAGGCATCTCACATTTCCATGATGCGGAGACGTAGCAATCTATTTTCTTCGTCAGCTGCTGATTATGAAGCTAGGATGCCCGAGATCGGACTCTCCTCTACAATAGGAACTGCCGGCAGAGTAATTTTCCTAAGACATTGTGACGCTTCCTTTTGACCTCGTGAAATACGGAAGCGAAGCCAGATTATCAATTAACCAACCACCTTATCTGTAAACTTGAGCTTAACAATAGACAGCAAACCGGTTAGTTTGAAGCAAATAACACATAGGTAATCGCACATTGGGGTGTGGTGCACCTAAGCAGTTAAATGTGTTTATACATGTTTCACAACGGTTGCACGTTTCATCCCGGCTTTGCCTATTTTCCTCAAAAGTTCTTTTCTTTCCACTTTCCAATTTTCCACTCTTTTCTTTCCATCCCTTTTCTTGCTCTCTTTTCATTTTTCTATTGATTCTTTTCTTGTCTCTTTTTATTTCTTTTTGGATTTTTTGCTTTCACATCCCTCTCTTGTTGGAGTTATTTAAAAAATCATGATGGAATCCGATAGGGATTGCCTATGTATCACGACGCCGCATGAATCAGATCATAACGTAGTTCCAGAAAATAAATGCGAAAAATAAAGAAATAATTTTTTGGGAATTTTTTATTTTCATTAATAAAACTCTTTTATTACAAAAGGCTTTAACAAACTCATTTCTTAAATAAAAACTGCAAACGGACTCGAAACAACTCTTGAATTAAAAACTAAATACAGACACGATAAATGTAAAATCATGAATACATTAATGCTTCAACTCCTGGGGCCCGTGGGACATCTTTCAGTCTTGCCACGGACCTGCATGCCAGATCCCCCTGGAGCCGCTCTAAGTCACTCATTATTTGGCGGACTAATATCATCACTGCAGCAAAGAAGGTGGTTTGAGTCATGTCCTCACACGCTTGGCATTTTGTGACAATGTAGTCGACAATGGCTCTGACCTTTTCTCGGACAACACCGTTTTCTTGAAGCAAGAGTCCGATTTGTTGATTCCGAGCTTTTAACACCTAAGTGTCATAACGGCTCTGATTCTATAACCGTTGCATATCATGCTTCATTTGGGCCATCAAAGCATAACAGTGCTCCCTATCAGCTTTAAAGTTTCTTGCCTGTTTGTCTGCCTCATTTTCAAGAGTAGTATCTTTCTCTTCAGATCTAATTGTCCCTTCATATTTTCTTTTCATTTGCTGAACAAATTGTGTCTGCCCTTCTGCATTTTTTGCCAATTGTGCTTGGATTTTAGCTTGATTTGCCTCAGACTTTTCTATATCATCTTGACAGTCAAGTACTTTCTTTCTCAGACTACTTATAAGCTTTCCATCCGCTTGGCTTCTTTCCTAGTTTCTAGCAGCTATTTTCATTTGCTGGATTTGAGCTTTGAGGGCTTCATTTTCTTGAGTTAGCTTTTTCTTTTCACCCTCATCCGCAATGGCTTGCAAGCCATTTTCTAGTTAAAGGTCCCGGACTTGCTTTTCCAGCTTGCTTATGGTAGCCCCGTATTCATTTTCTCTGGCCAACCAATCCCACTATGCTTGTGATGCCTCGACGAATTCTTGAAGATGGGGTCTTTTGGCCGGCCTTCCAGACTCAACTTACTTTCTGTACCAAGCTAGATAGCCGAGTGAGACTTCACCTCGGGACAGATCACGCACACAGGTATTTGCTGGCAAATATTGGCATTCACTCAAGATCTGGCGAACTACCTTTTTAGGAAAGTGTCCATCAGCATGGATCTCAACTACATGGTGGCTAAGGTCTTCATCTTTGGGCACCATTTGGCATCTCCCCAAGTGTCTCAAAACCCGATATGGGGCATAAGGCTGGATACTTCTAAGACCTATCAGGAGGAAGTGAGGCCCGGTAGTGTCCATTCTACATGTTCTGCAGTGATGGAACGGAGATGAGATGTCCATTCTGTGACCGCTTTTGGCATGCTAAAACCGTTAACCCTTGTGTAGAACTCCTCTATGCAGCTTTTCTCTGTCGACCCGTACCTTATTTATTGAGGACGATGACATAAATGTTCAATCTTCCAAATCTATAGCAAAAGGTTGCACCCCTAAAAAAAGTCTCCCCCAGCTTTACAGGCTGTGAGAGCTCGGAAGATTTCAGACACTATCATGGGCGTGAGGGTGCTTTTGGTTTGAGTGAGCAGAGTGCTGACGACCCCAGCTATCCGTATATCAATATTTCCGTCTTTCCTGGGGAACACTAGATGACCAAAAAATACTACCATAAAAGCAAAGCACTTGTGTTCTTCCTATTTTAGTTGGTTTCCTTTACTGCAGATCTTGCTTTCTGGATCGTTGAAACCCCCTATATGCCCATACCGCTGATATATGAACTGTGGAGTAGAGAAGCCATCTGCCAAATTCAGGTATTGGACCCCCTGCTTATTTTCAGCATATCCAGAAATTTGTGTGGAGTGACAGCTCTTGGAGCGACCAAATACCCGTGCCTCAGAGGAGTTTCATTTTTCCCAACATACCCAGCTATTTCTTTCAAAGTGGTTGTGAACTCAAAGTCTGAGAAATAAAACACATTGTGAGCTAGATCCCAGAATGTAACCAAAGCTTTTATGACATCTCTTTTGGGCCTGATCATTAACAAATCGGTGAGACCACCCAAGTACAATTTAACCTTATCTTGTCCGGATTCACCCAGATCATTCCACCACATATGCAGCTCCAAAGGAATATAAGTCAAGACCTCCATTGGTAAATTTTGACTCGTGCTCATTCTGCAGATTTAAATTAAGGTGATTGATTTAAAACGAGCAAATTTTTAGAAAAGGAGTCAATTTTGCAAACATTTAAATAACACGGCTACTTTTGCAAATACGGCCCTTCAACACTTCGAAATGGAAGATTTTAGGACTGTGCTTGCTAGATAGCCAAAAATTAAAATAGGTGGTCATTTTTGCAAAAACAGTTTTCCGACGTCCTTTTGGAGATATTTAGGCTACTTATGCAACGACGACACTACCTAACTAAAATATAATAACAGCTTTTCATTATCCTTTTAGAAATTTTCTAAGTAAAAATAAAAATGCTTAGAAAAAAGAAAGGGTATTTCTTGATTTTTGATTTTTTTTTTTAATTTTTTCTCTTATTTTTTGAAAGAAAGACTTCTAAAATTTAATTGATTTAAAATATGGGGATTTTCAAAAGTAAAAAAATATTTTTGCTTGAATATTTCATTTGTTTTATCTTTTCCAAGGAAGAAAGAAAATATTTATTTTTCTAATTTTTGAGGTTGCCTCATAATTCTTGAAAAGGGGGTTTTTTAGGAAAATATTTTGAATTTCTAAGCTTTTATTTATTATCAAAAATCAAGAAAAAAAGTATTTTTTGGAGTCTTTAAAAATAAAATATTTTGGAACTTTTATTTTATTTACAAAAGCAAGAAAAAGAATATTTTGAGCTTTTTATTTATTTAGAAAAAGTAAGAAAATATTTTTGAGCTTTTATGTACAAAAGAAAGAGTATATTTTGATTTTTTCGTTGATTTACAGAAAGAAAGAAGGAAATTTTTTTTTGAGCTTTCAAAAGCATGAAAGAAAATATTTTAGAGTTTTTTCATTTATTTAGAAAAGCAAAATATTTTGGACTTCAATTTTTTTTCAAAATTACTTTTTGATTTTCTCTGTTTTTTTTGTTTTTCTTTTCCCTTTTTCCATTTTCTTTTTTGTTTTTTGAATTCTCCAAAAGAAAAAAAAATTGATTTTTTTTAATTGGGAGTCAGAATCGATGAGGTTTGCTTACGTATCTCACATCCGGTGAGAATCAGACTCAAAATGGAGAAAAGACATAAAATATTGTTGAAATCAACTTTTCTTTTTTTATTTTTTATTTTTAAAAAATTTGGCAGAATTTCAGCTTATTTTTGACACCAGGTTTTTTGAAAAATGGGTAATCAACTCTACCTCAATTTCATTTTATTTTTTTAATTTTATTCTAACAGCCGGTCAACACGCAAACCGAGGCAAATAAATGCACAAGTAGCACGTAAAGTATGCATCAAGGTGGTCTTTGATTCTGGGGTCACCTATCGTAGACGAACACAACCCCCTGTGTTGAGTCCCTAAAGTTAAATGCATATGATGCAAATAAACATTCCTACTAGGGATCTAGCATGAGGTTAAGTTATTCTAAGCTGAAAACCTGGGTATTGTTCTAGACTTGAGATTCTGGGTTCGATCCCCAACAGAGTCGCCAGAGCTGTCACACCTCCTTTTGTACACCCCCCAGGAGTATATAAGGGAGTTTTTCCAATTAAAGTGACATTATTCGAAATGGTATTATCTATTTAATTTTTTTTCAGAGTTGCCACTTGGAATATTTTGATTGGTGTACCAAGTCACCGGTTTATTTTTTTATCCCAAATCGAGGAAAATTTTGACTTTTCTTGTGAAGTCTGCTAACTAGAAATTCTGAGTATGAAATTCTGTTAACCCGAGAGAAGGTGTTAGGCACCCTCGGATTCCGTGGTTCTAGCACGGTCGCTCAACTATTATATCGGCTTATTATCAGATTTAATATATGTTTGTTTAATTATTAGAAAAAATTGCAACGTCATTTAAAAAATGTCATGAACCACGTCACATAAATGCGCTTGTAATCCGTAACACATTTTATTTAATGTTGGGATTTGGATTTGGGTCGCATAAATGCGCACCCGAGTTTAGGAAAGTGTAATTAAAATAGTGCGCCTAAAGCAACTACGCGTTTTTAAATTTTCGAGGGCCATGTAAATTCGCTGAATAGCATGCCTCGATTTCCTAAGGATTTTAGTATTGATTAAATCAGGGCCATGTATTTTGAGATTTTATCCAGCACGGTGCACCTCGAATTATTTCAAAAGCTTCTATTATTCGAAGTTGTTAAAATCGGGTTACATGAAAGGCACCCTCGAAATTGGCATTGTTACTATGTCACGGGAACCGTACCCATAGTCACAATGGTTTATTAATCGCGCTTAAAAGCAAACTACGAAATTTTAAGGCATTTAAGAATTAGTTGCTTCTAAATTTGTATTTAACTATTAAGAGGGCCATGGGTGATCGTTATTATTTGTATGACTCACCTCTATTAATCAAAAGAATTTCTTGAACCTAAGGTTGTTAGAACCATATTTATATGACTACTGAGACTGTTTGTGGTTTTTATGCATTGGGCCAGCCCAAATAAAATTCAGCAGCCGAAGTTTGAGTGGGATATTGAGTTCAAACAGCAGGCCAAAGGATACTTGCTCCCACTCAGGCTCAATTCTGAGCCCAATTTTCAGGGCGTCAAACATCCCAAAGCACTAGACCTGGTTTCGATTCCCAGGAGTACCACGAAGGAAATCAGAGACAAACAAAGGCATTAGCCTGTAAGCTAACATGCTCTCAACATTTACATGAATAATCATCTAATAATCTTTAGCTTTCCGAAATTTTTCAAAGAGGATTTTTAATTAAGAATTCTGAATTTTCTGTATCATCCTCACCCTAAAATTTACTTGAAAATCAGTTAGATGTATTTTCCACTCTCAAAATCTCTCTATTAGAATCTGTGTGTTCACAGTCTTCTTTTAATTCCAAAATGCACATGCCTTTATATAGGCGGTTTGTTAGTTAGTTACTGACATTCAACTTTTTTACATTTTAATCCATTTCAAATTTTCAGTTTAGGTTAGCTACCCTTCCATTTGATAACAAATTTTATTTAGTCCTTAAAGGCAGCTTCTCGGAAGCTCCATAGTCATAGCCAGTTCTGACAGATTCTCTACTGACTATTACCCAAATTACCCCGTTATGACACTGATTTTACTCTCGAAACCTAACAGGTCGAGTCGACCCAATTCCAAACTTTACTGAATCCAAATAAACACCTTTTCTTTTAGGGCTTTTGATTTTTTAAAACCCAATTCAGACACATTTTTACCTGTTCTCTTTTACAGAGTCTTGACAACTCGATTAATTTAGGCCCAACGGAAAGTAAAACAACAAAATATTAGAGAACAGACGACAAAATCTAAAGCTTAACATGCAAACACGGACTCTTTGACAAAATTGACAATTATAACTAGAAAACTAAAAGAAAGGGGTAGAAGATGAGAACAATGAAAACAAAATGAAACAAAAATGGAAGAGAAAACATGAGGAAATACCTTGGACCGAATGGATTAACAGTGGGCTAGAAAATCTTCAAAAACCTTGATTTTTTAGCCAAGCTTGACCTTAATCGTGTGTTCTCGTGAGAACACATGAATAAAGTCGACCTTGACTTCAATCAACTCGAAAAACTTCGATTCAGAACTTTTTGATACTTTTAGGGTTTATTTTTTGATCTAAAATTAGAAGGGTTTTAGGGTATTTTGACAAAAACGAGATGGGGATTTGAAGTGAGGGGAAAATGGTGGTCCTAGAGTGTAATTTTGAGTTGATTTGGGGACGGATTGGGTGGTGTGCCGCCATGTTCGTCGATGGAGTTTGGGGCGGCTCGATTAGGGTTCTTAGTTGGGTCGTTTGAGACGATGAAATGAGGGTAGGGGGTGTGTTTGGGCAGATATATAGGTATGGGGGAATCAGTTGCGAGCCGTTGGATCAACTAGAATCCACGATTCAAATCAAAGCTTGACCAAACGGTGTCGTTGGGTGTAAGGGGGAATTGGACCGGGTTTGGTGAATTAAATCTAGGCTGGTCTGGTCATTATTAAAACAAAAATGTTTGGGCTCGTCTGATTTTTAATTAAAAGCCCAATCCGAGTTTCTTTTCTCTTTTGTTTTTATCTTCAATTTCTTTTTGTTTTTAATTTTCTTTTTATTTTTAAATTAAAAATCCTAATAGTTAAAAATCTTAAATTACCTAACTGTGAAATAATCTAATTAACTAATTATAAAAATTATAAACAACACTTAATTCTAAGAGAAAAATAAACTAAGAATTAAAGATTAAAGATAAAAAATGTAAAAATGAACTATTTTCGTGATTTTCAAATTTTATAATGCAAACAATTACCAATTTAATTCTAAAAATGTAAAAACAAATCCTAAATGCAATGCATGATGTTTTGGTATTTTTATGATTTAATTAAAAATTAAACAAGCGAGAAAATATAAACAATTAAAACATCTACTAAAATTCCTAAAACAGCGAATAATAATTAAAAAAATCTATCTTCTTATAGGAGTATTTTGGGTGTGGCAAAAATCACATACTCACAAGCTGGACTCAAAGAAGCACATGCAATTGCCATACAAACTAAGTTCGGCACCAGAATAGATTCTGAAGCGGTTTAAAATGCCAGACATGCCGAAGTATGAAAGGACTTCAGATCCTCGGGAGCATATCACCACCTATACAACAGCGGTGAATGGAAACGATTCAACTCCCCACGAGATTGAGTCTGTTTGGCTAAAGAAATTCGGGGAGACTTTTATGAAGGGAGACCTGACATGGTATTCACTTTTGCCCGAGCATTCCATAGACTCCTTTGAGATGCTCGTGGATTCTTTCATCAATGCCCGTGCCGGGGCCAGAAAGTACTGGCCCGAAAGGCCGATATATATAGGATTGCTCAAGGAGAGTCCGAGTGGCTGCGGGAGTTTGTAACCAGGTTCCAAAAAGAAAGGATGTTGCTCCTGGTCGTACCAGACGAATGGGCGGTTGAGGCATTCAACAAAAGTCAGAATTCGAGATGTTTTGACGTTTCCCAAAAATTGAAAGAAAGTTTGCTCGAGTTCTAGGCAATAACATGGGTGGATGTTCACAACCGGTGTGAGTCAAAGATAAGGATTGAGGATGATCAACTCGGTTTTTCGAGCGATTAAGGGTCGGGACTGGGAGAAAAATAAAGAGAAGTCGAAGACGATTTCAACACATATCGGCGATCTTTGAGGAGTCAGTTTTGCCCTATGAACGGGCTGAATGATATGGTAGAGGTCTTTGATTATCAGCTGATAGATTCGCTACCGATAGGGGAGATGATTGTGGTCGAAACAGCAGGTCGTTACAGGATACAGAGACGTCAGGTTCTCAAGATTTTTTCTACCCCAGGCTCTTCAAATACAACTTCAACGTATGAGGAACATTAAAGAAGCATGATTCCCGAAGCCGATGAGATTTGATCCCAGCCAGAGAGATCCTAATTTGTGGTGTGAATACCACAGGACGAATGGTCACCGGACAGAGGACTACTGGCATCTGCGCGAAGAGGTGGCGACATTGTTGAAAAACAATCATCTCAGGGAATTCTTGAGTAATTGGTCTAAGAACAACTATGGTTGCAATCGAGATAACGCAGAGCCTTCGAAAGCAGGAGAAGATCCCCCGTGCCTGACAATCAACATGATTTTCATGGCGAACGAGATTAATGGGGTAACATTCTCGGCAGCAAAAAGAATGAAGGTATCTATGACCCACAGCAAGAGACGCCGAGAAGTCACTGAAGATGACATTACTTTCACAGAGGAAAATGCCGATGGACTGCTGCTACCGCATAACGATGCCCTGGTAATCTCTCCAAACGTCTTATATTTTAAAATTATATGTGTTATGATGGATCCAGGAAGTTCGACCAATATTATTCAATGGAGAATGTTGGAGCAAGCCAAGCTTACCGGAAGTATCATTCCGACCACAAAGCTTCTCGCCGGGTTCAACCTAGCGAGTGTACAACCCAAGGAGAGATCCTGCTACCCACGAATGGTGAAGGGGTGATAAAGAAGACCCTTTTCGAGGTGGTGGACGACGATATGGGTTACAACATCATACTGGGGAGACCATGGTTGCATGAAATGAAGGCTCTGCCATCAACGTATCATCAATTGTTGAAATTCCCAACTCCCGAGGGAGTTAAACAAATAAGAGGTGACCAACTAGCAGCAAGGGAGATGAATGCAGTCTCAGTCTCCAGTATTAAAGGGAAGGATCTTGTGGCATAGAAACTATAGGAACCAACGCCTTCTCTCGAGCCAAGCGAAATCAACGAAGGGGAAGAGTCATCAAAATCCTACCAGGTACCAAGGTATTTTCAGGTACTGGAAGAGACGGACGTAACCAAGCCTGTAGGGAGGAACTTGAACAAGTCTCATTGTTCAAAAAGATTCTAAAAATATAGTTCCACTTGGGGACATGTCACGATCCAAAATCTAAATCATCGTGATGGCACCTAACCCAACCCGCTAGGTAAGCTAATTAACAAAATAACATAATATAATAACACTGATGTGAATCAAAGATGAGATAACTGAATTTTATACAACTCCCCAAGGACTAGTAGCACAAGACTAGTATGAAATACAATACATTATCTGTTTGAACTATACAAGAACATATTAAATTTCTATACCTTCCAAGATCAAAAGGCGGTTATGACCGGAACGCAGGTATATCTTCAGATCCAGCTCCCGCCGTGCACAGCAACATCAACATCCAACATCTGCGCGCAAGGTGCTGAAGTGTATATGAGTACAACCGACCCCATGCACTCAATAAGTAGCAAACCTAATAATAGGTTGGAAGTAGTGACGAGCTGAGACAAGGGTTAGAGTCGAACTCCAATAACTAGCAACAGTCATAATGATAATAATAAAATGGCACATGAAAATAACTCAGATGTAAGATGCTCAACTCGTTCACAGTTACGAAAAGATAGGCATACTTTTCAAGTATAATAGTAAATCCCAAATCTTTCACCGAAAACACCAAAAGCATATAAATAAGTTTGAAAACTATGGTTTTTCCCAAAAAGCCTTTCAACAATAAATAAGATGTTTCTTTTTCAGATAGCATGAGGAAGATAAATCTTTATGCCTATATGTCATTAAACAGGTGAAATCATGAATGTCACCAAAATCGGACAGCATGAGGAAATGCATCTCTATGCCTGTATCTCTTGTACGTATGTCAAATGCAATGCATCTCAACGATGAACTCATGTACTCACGCTCTTAGAGTACTCGATCTCATTGTCTCGTATTCTCACTTATCATGCTCAATACTCAGCACACTTATTCACTCAGTACTGTACAGGGCAGATCCAACCCACATGCAAATAAATCAAGGCAGATCCAGTCAAATGCAAATGTACAAGGGCAGATCTAGCTCAATGCAAATGAACCAGAGTAGATACAGCCCAATGCAAATGGTTTCTAGCAATTGCGCCCACTAAGGGCGTGCAAATCTAGGAGGGGCCGATCCACCTCGAGTGATATAATAAGCCAAATCCAGGCATGAATCAATAAAGCCTGTTGTGACGTGCAACCCTCGGCCTCACCGAGTAATCAATTTCTCCAGTCTCTCGAGCTCACATCATTCATCCTAAGAAACCCTAATCAATGATACGAGATGTGACAATATACAATAACAGAGACTAAGATATGATATGAAATGATGAATGCGACTAAATAAATAATTGCAATTAAGCAAATAAGTGAACAGCAAAAACAACTGTTGTGGGTCCCAATAGTACCAGCATATAGCCTAAACATGATGTCTAGCATAAATTATAGCTCAAGTGCTCTGACACATAGAATATAATAAGAAAGTTCAGATAAGATAGCTACATTTTTCCATGGAATTGACCAAACACAATTCACTTGGTGCACGCCCACATGCCCGTCAACTAGCATGCGCATAACCTCAACATCAATCACATAACACGTAATTCGAAGTTTCATACTCTCAGCACCTACTTTAGAAGTGTTACTTACCTCGAACAAGCCAAATCCAGTATCGAGTACGCCAAGCAATGCTCCAAAAATGCCATTCCGCGCATACCGGTGTCTGAACGGCTCAAAACTAGCCAAAAGCAACTCAAATACATCAAATAATGCAAAAAGAAACAAACCCAATCGAAAAAGGTTGAATCTTTAATCAAAAGCCTAAAAGCAACCCAAAAGTCCAACTCGGGCCCGTACCTCGGAACTCGACGAAACTTACAAAATCCGACAACCCATTCAATTACGAGTCAAATCATACTAGTTTCACTCAAATCTGACTCCAAATCGATGTTCAAAACTCAAATATTCGCTTTATGAAATTTAAGGCAAAATCCCCCAATTTCCTCTTTAAAATTCGTCAACCAATTGCCAAACATGAAGATAGATTCGCAAAATATAATCATAACCGAGTGTTGAATACTTACCCCAATCCACGTGATGAAAATTGCTTCAAACCTCGCCTCAATACGAGCCCCAAATATCAAAATATGATAAAGAACCAAAACCCTCAATTTCATATTGTTTTGCCCAGACCTCGTCGCATCTGTGATATCCCAGCTGTTTTTGTGGCTTCGCTTCTGCAACTAAATTTTCGGTTATGCCATAACCACTAACCAGCCGACCCATCGTACCTGCGTATATCCATCCGCTTCTGCGCAACTGCAGGTGCAAAGCCAAACACGCTTCAGCGCTCAAGCTCGCTTCTGCGCCCAAGACCATTACTTCTCCGGGGCCGTAGATGCGCCCCAATTTCCGCACACCTGAAAAATCCAAACTCGCCCCTTTTTGCGGGTGAGACCGCCTTACCACTTATGCGATCACCGCACTACGCAAAACCAACAGCAGGTGTGCAACACCAGAACTAGCACTCCTTCAGCAATGTGGCATGGGACAAAAATGATCCGAACCACGTCCGAAACTTACCCCAGCCCCTCTGGGCCCCGTCCAAGTATACCAATAAGACCCATAATGTAACATAGATCTACTCGAGGCATCAAACCACATATAACAACATCGAAACAACAAATCGCGCCTCAAATCAAACTTAAATGAACTTTGGACTTTCAACTTCTAAACTCGCGCCGAAACATATCAAATCAACTCAGAATAAACTCAAATTTTAAACACAAGTCCCAAATGACATAATGAATCTATTCCAATTCTCAGAACCACAATCCAAACCTGATTTCATCAAAGTCAACTCCCGGTCAAACTTATGAACTTTCCAAACCTTCAGATTTTCAACTTTCGCCAATTAGCGTCGAATCCTTCTAGAAATATCCAAATGCAAATATGGGCATACGCCCAAGTCCAATATCACCATGAGGACCTAACAGAGCCCTCAAAACTTTGTTCTGAGGTCAAATTTTAAAAAGTCAAACTTGGTCAACTCTTCCAACTTAAAGCTTAAATCATGAAATTTATTTTTCCAAATCGATTTCAATTAACCTAAAAACCAAAACCGATCGATCCACACAAGTCATAATATATTATACGGAGCTACTCATGCCCTCAAACTACCAAGTGAAGTGCAATTGCTCAAAACGATTGGTCGGGTCGTTACATCCTCCCCCACTTAAACATATGTTCGTTCTCGAACGTGCCGAGAGTTGTTCCACAGCCATCAAACTGCCGTGTAACCTTACCATGCACATACCAGGGGGTGATCCCACGTTACCCTATTCCATATAGGCCTGACAATACAACATATTTGAAGATCATTACTTTGACCTTAGCCCCTAAACCTTAGAATCCAATTTACAACATCCAAAATTTCTTATAAGACCCGAATATCGCATCTAAAACACTGTATTAGTCTGAACCAGCTGGCCCAAGTCAAAATCATAACCCAATACAAAATCACATGATATACCACATAACTAAAATACTCATAGCAATAACTTCCAATCACAGTTTTTGTTTAAAACAAACCCAGTGCCGGTAATAAACCTCATATCAAACAAAATCTCACTCTAAAACTTTTGTACACTATCGATGATGAAATAAACATGCAGAAACTCATAAACNCTGATACTGAAATGTAGAATCCATAATAATATAGAAATACCTCGAGTCTCGACACCATCCAATGAAATTCTCAGATTCTAGCCATATACAAAACTGAAAAATTCGTAATTGCTACAAATAAATCTTGAATCCATTAGACCTTTCTCGAGAGTCATCCATTCTGCTCAAATCTCAATTGTGCCCCATTAGCACAACAACACCCAAGGAAGTAACCCTGCCTTAACACAACCGATCAAATTCATACTCCATGCACACTACATCCTTCACACGTGACAACTTAATCTTTGATATTCATATACTGATAAAGTGCAATATTGCCCTATTCTGAAATTCCCTTACTCGAGTCATCCTCAAAACCAACCTCTGCAAGTCATATATGATTCACTAGTATGCCCCAGACTGAAACTAGTATCACACATAACCATGCAATCAAATCGTCGATAGCAGACTCCCCCTATTTGGGCCAAAGCCATAGAACAAAACACTTGACAACTCATAATGCCCATGCTATATTCCTGTCATATTACCGCAGTGAGATTCAACTAAGTCCTTCATAAGCTCATGTAACACAAACCATCTAATATCTCAAATCATCTACAATTCTCACATTCATTCTCATGACAGTCATGTCAACTTTCTCAACCCATCCAAACTCAAATCGCAACACATATAACCCACTAGAAGAAAGAAGCTCTCCACACAACATCATAAGGCTTAAACATTCGTAGATTACCTCGCAGGTTATGACCCACCTGCTTAGCGTCAAACTGACATCTCTCCATAACCTTTCACAACCACAACTACTACACCAGCACTTAATCTCCCTGAGTCAGAACTCATGACAATACATGAAAATCTACTTTGTTCCACAATTAAACAACATGAAAATCTTTCAACACACTCATAACTCGATACTATATGTCACATCAAGGTAGAAATCAGGCATCCAATAGTCCTTTCACATCCCAAGCAAACTCTTCTCATCACATTCAACCCATTTGAACACATCTCGCAGTCACATCACACTCGTAATATAGCCATATAGCCCCTCATCGAGCCATAAATTCTACTCATAGGGACACTAACGAACATCTAATTCCAAAAGCACGTTCTCACATAACTGAAATCACCGTGCTCAAGCTACAGTCAAAACCCGGCCTCAATTCCTGCAAACTGGTCTATCATCAACACACTGAAATCACATCTCGAACCTCATCCATGAAAGCACAAGTCGTCGATGCACAGCCGATAATGAGCGCTCACATGCGCACGTGGATGCGTGGAGAGACTTTAAAGAGTTATGTTTCAAGCTGAATCAATTCTGCACGATAAGGAAAGAAAGATGGGAAATTATCCTAAATCCCATTAGCCTCTCAATAATAGGTATGGACATCATCATACCGATCCGCAATACTCAACTAGACACCTGCGCATGACATGTATAACCTATGATCTTAGAGCGCCGAAACCAACTTGTCACGACCTAAAATCCAAAGTATCGTGATGGCACCTAACCCAACCCGCTAGGTAAGCCATGACATGAGCTTCTAAGATTTAGAATTTACAATGATAGTATGAAATGTGGTACATCATCTATTTGAACTATAACGGAACATATTAAAATTCTAAAGCTACAAAGATCAAGAGGCAGCTATGACCGAAACACAGGTATATCTTAATATCCAGCCTTACCACTTATGCGATCACCGCACTACGCAAAACCAACAGCAGGTGTGCAACACCAGAACTAGCACTCCTTCAGCAATGTGGCATGGGACAAAAATGATCCGAACAACGTCCGAAACTTACCCCAGCCCCTCTGGGCCCCGTCCAAGTATACCAATAAGACCCATAATGTAACATAGATCTACTCGAGGCATCAAACCACACATAACAACATCGAAACAACAAATCGCGCCTCAAATCAAACTTAAATGAACTTTGGACTTTCAACTTCTAAACTCGCGCCGAAACATATCAAATCAACTCAGAATAAACTCAAATTTTAAACACAAGTCCCAAATGACATAATGAATCTATTCCAATTCTCAGAACCACAATCCAAACCTGATTTCATCAAAGTCAACTCCCGGTCAAACTTATGAACTTTCCAAACCTTCAAATATTCAACTTTCGCCAATTAGCGTCGAATCCTTCTAGAAATATCCAAATGCAAATATGGGCATACGCCCAAGTCCAATATCACCATGAGGACCTAACAGAGCCCTCAAAACTTTGTTCTGAGGTAAAATTTTAAAAAGTCAAACTTGGTCAACTCTTCCAACTTAAAGCTTAAATCATGAAATTCATTTTTCCAAATCGATTTCAATTAACCTAAAAACCAAAACCGATCGATCCACACAAGTCATAATATATTATACGGAGCTACTCATGCCCTCAAACTACCAAGTGAAGTGCAATTGCTCAAAACGATTGGTCGGGTACATCCTCCCCCACTTAAACATATGTTCGTTCTCGAACGTGCCGAGAGTTGTTCCACAGCCATCAAACTGCCGTGTAACCTTACCATGCACATACCAGGGGGTGATCCCGCGTTACCCTATTCCATATAGGCCTGACAATACAACATATTTGAAGATCATTACTTTGACCTTAGCCCCTAAACCTTAGAATCCAATTTACAACATCCAAAATTTCTTATAAGACCCGAATATCGCATCTAAAACACTGTATTAGTCTGAACCAGCTGGCCCAAGTCAAAATCATAACCCAATACAAAATCACATGATATACCACATAACTAAAATACTCATAGCAATAACTTCCAATCACAGTTTTTGTTTAAAACAAACCCAGTGCCGGTAATAAACCTCATATCAAACAAAATCTCACTCTAAAACTTTTGTACACTATCGATGATGAAATAAACATGCAGAAACTCATAAACACTCATCAGATCAACAAGCCATAGAGCTCCCTCTCCTTCGACAAGAACTATCGCCAATTTCTAATCCGTCAACACCATTGTCCTTTCAAATATACCATAATCAAATATCATAGCACCCATTCTAGGTCCGACGACTTCTACTTATCAAATACAAGCTACTCTACTGACATGCCGTTCCAATACTACACAGAGCCATAAATCATGTCATCCGTACACCACGCAATAATTCAATTGTACCCAGTCATGAAAAATGACACAAATGAGAGAACTGTCCCGCAAGCTCAACAAGTACCACCACAACGAAATGTTAAGAACCCATCAAAACACTGGTTCGTTTGAAGTACCCCAAGCCACCATGCTCAAAATCAGTAACCATGCGTAATTCGACATCAAGTACCCAAGGTGCATGACCATAACTGCGGAGGAACCAATAACACAATACCACAGTCCGGAAAGAACATAACCAAATGCCCAATCAATCACTCAACACCTTAATATCCATCTCTCTCAAATTCCGCTATAAGGCCCAAATAGACCCACACTATGTGTACCTATAACCAGCGAATCATAGCCCCCCGTAGCATAGAAATATAACTCATGGAGCATCTCTGAACACGAATAGCTTAACTTTATTCGAATGGCACATCCCTCAATAATAGTAATGTGGAATCAACCAATCCAACCCGGTGTAGAATACACATCCTCATTGGGCCTACCAATAGGCCCCAACTCAACTCTTCTCACCCGCAAATAGATAAATAACCCTCTTAAAGTCCACAATGGCCTAACCATGACAGATGCCATCATCTGGCTAGCTTTAGCCACATCTTCACAGTGCACAACCACGAAACAATCTGTTTTTGAGAATTCCCGACCTCCAAATTCATAGAACACATGAATCACCTTATCTGGTCCTGACTCCACCGCCTGAATGTCTAACACATCTCTCATACACGATTATCCCTCGAGAAATACTTCTATAATTCTTCCATGCCACATAGCAAAATTTAAATATTAGCAGTCGATCAACTAGGCGAGTACCGCAATGCCAATGAAGTATCCGTAAGTCTAAACACAGTGCGCCTTCTGAGATGCGCACCCTTCTCAAGAACTACTAGATAGTTATAGAATTCATCTAAACTTTGGACACTGTCCATACAATCTAAGAATTCACGATCTTCCCTTCGAAATGGACTTCTGACCTTGCACATGAAAATCTCAATACCGCATAACACCTACATCTATCACGCCATCATATGAAAAGTACGAGAATCTCATAATCAACTCTGAGTTTAGCAGAAATACATACCCCATCAATCAAGATCTTTCATTTGGTCCCATCCAGGAGAAAATCACAATACACAACATGTTCCTCACGCCGGTAGGAAATATCCATCTCAAGCCATGATAGAAACCTTCGAGAACTCTTCAAAACCCATTTGCCCATAACCAAATAATCAGAACTGAGTCTCTCTAACTCAACCAAGCCACGCAGGTCGCCAAACCCAAGAGTATTGACACCAAAACACTTGTAGAGCCTCACCACATCACAAGTAACCAAAGAACTGATAATATCTATTACCTTGCTGATCCAACCTACTACCAAGCAGTACTATTTCTCTGAGTTACATCTGAATTATCCTCAAGTTGACACTCCTCCTCGCCATAATACCATGATCCTCGACCAAAACACACCCCAAAAGATCCTAGAATAAAACCACACTACCCTAAGTCCTATAAGACGTTGTATTCCCTCTTAAGCACCCCAAAAGTACCACAACTTAGACACCCACACTGAAGAGACATTCTGTGAATCTAAAGTAGTTTCCTTCACCTTCCTGATACTGAAATGTAGAATCCATAATAATATAGAAATACCTCGAGTCTCGACACCATCCAATGAAATTCTCAGATTCTAGCCATATACAAAACTGAAAAATTCGTAATTGCTACAAATAAATCTTGAATCCATTAGACCTTTCTCGAGAGTCATCCATTCTGCTCAAATCTCAATTGTGCCACTCATGTGCCCCATTAGCACAACAACACCCAAGGAAGTAACCCTGCCTTAACACAACCGATCAAATTCATACTCCATGCACACTACATCCTTCACACGTGACAACTTAATCTTTGATATTCATATACTGATAAAGTGCAATATTGCCCTATTCTGAAATTCCCTTACTCGAGTCATCCTCAAAACCAACCTCTGCAAGTCATATATGATTCACTAGTATGCCCCAGACTGAAACTAGTATCACACATAACCATGCAATCAAATCGTCGATAGCAGACTCCCCCTATTTGGGCCAAAGCCATAGAACAAAACACTTGACAACTCATAATGCCCATGCTATATTCCTGTCATATTACCGCAGTGAGATTCAACTAAGTCCTTCATAAGCTCATGTAACACAAACCATCTAATATCTCAAATCATCTACAATTCTCACATTCATTCTCATGACAGTCATGTCAACTTTCTCAACCCATCCAAACTCAAATCGCAACACATATAACCCACTAGAAGAAAGAAGCTCTCCACACAACATCATAAGGCTTAAACATTCGTAGATTACCTCGCAGGTTATGACCCACCTGCTTAGCGTCAAACTGACATCTCTCCATAACCTTTCACAACCACAACTACTACACCAGCACTTAATCTCCCTAAGTCAGAACTCATGACAATACATGAAAATCTACTTTGTTCCACAATTAAACAACATGAAAATCTTTCAACACACTCATAACTCGATACTATATGTCACATCAAGGCAGAAATCAGGCACTCAATAGTCCTTTCACATCCCAAGCAAACTCTTCTCATCACATTCAACCCATTTGAACACATCTCGCAGTCACATCACACTCATAATATAGCCATATAGCCCCTCATCGAGCCATAAATTCTACTCATAGGGACACTAACGAACATCTAATTCCAAAAGCACGTTCTCACATAACTGAAATCACCGTGCTTAAGCTACAGTCAAAACCCGGCCTCCATTCTTGCAAACTGGTCTATCATCAACACACTGAAATCACATCTCGAACCTCATCCATGAAATCACAAGTCGTCGATGCACAGCCGATAATGAGCGCTCACATGCGCACGTGGATGCATGGAGAGACTTCAAAGAGTTATGTTTCAAGCTGAATCAATTCTGCACGATAAGGAAAGAAAGATGGGAAATTATCCTAAATCCCATTAGCCTCTCAATAATAGGTATGGACATCATCATACCGATCCGCAAGACTCAACTAGACACCTGCGCATGACATGTATAACCTATGATCTTAGAGTGCCGAAACCAACTTGTCACGACCTAAAATCCAAAGCATCATGATGGCACCTAACCCAACCCGCTAGGTAAGCCATGACATGAGCTTCTAAGATTTAGAATTTACAATGATAGTATGAAATGTGGTACATCATCTATTTGAACTATAACGGAACATATTAAAATTCTAAAGCTACCAAGATCAAGAGGCAGCTATGACCGAAACACAGGTATATCTTCATATCCAGCTCCTATAGTTTAGAGCAACATCAGCATCCAACATATGCATGCAAGGTGCAGAAGTGTAGTATGAGTACAACCGACCCCATGCACTCAATAAGTAACAAAACTAACCTTAGGTTGAAAGTATTGACGAGCTGGGACAAGGGTTATGGTCCAACTTTAGTAACTAGCAACAGTCATAGGGATAATAATAAAATGGTACATGAGAAACACTCAGAGGTAGGATGCTCAACTCGTTCATAGTTACCGAAAGTTAGGCATGCTTTTCAATTATAACAATAAATCCCTAATCTTTCACCGAAAACACCAAAAGCATATGAATATGTTTGAAAACTGTGATTTTTCCGAAAAGTCTTTCAGCAATAAACAAGATATTTCGTTTTTAGATAGCATGAGAAAAATACATCTCTATGCCTACATGTCATTAAACAGGTGAAATCATGAATGTCACCAAAATTAGGTAGCGTGAGGAAGTGCATCTCTATGCATGAATCTCAAGTAGGAATGTCAAATGTGATACATCTCAACAATGAACTCATGTACTCACGCTCTCAAGGTACTCAATCTCACTATCTTGTATTCTCACTCATCATGCTTAATTCTCACCACACTCAGTCACTCAGTACTGTACAGGGCAGATCCAGCCTACATGCAAATAAACCAAGGCAAATCCAGCCCAATACAAATAAACTTGGTCAAATCCAGCCCTATGCTAATGAACCAGGGCAGATCCAACCCAATGCAAATGATTGCTAGGAATTGGGCCAACTGTAAATGTGCAGACTCCGGAGGGACCGATCCAGCCCAAGGGCTATAATAAGCCAAATCCAGGCATGAATAATAAATCCTACTTTGACGTGTAGCCCGATCCTATAAATTTCACTCACAATAGGCCCTCGGCCTCACGCAGTCTTTAGTTTCTCCAGTCTCTCGAGCCCACATCACTCATGCTAAGCAGCCCTAATCAATGATCCGAGATGTGACAATATACGATAACAGAGTCTGAGATATGATATGAAATAATGAATGCGATTGAGTACATTACTGCAATTATACATTAACTCAACAGCAAGAATGAACGATGTGGGTCCCAATATTACCAGCATATAGCCTAAACATGATTTTTAAAATAAATTACAGCTCAAGTGCTTTAACACATAGAGTACAGTAAAAATGTTCATATAAAATAGCTATACAGTTCCATGGAATCGACTAAATCACAATTCATGCGGAGCATGCTGCTCCCACACACCTGTCACCTAGCATGCACGTCACCTTAACATCAATCATATAACAGGTAATTCGGGGTTTCATACCCTCATCACCATGTTTAAAAGTGTTACTTACCTCGAACAAGCCAAATCCAATACTGAATAAGCGAAGCGATGCCCCAAAAATGCCATTCCGTGCGTACCGGCCTCCGAACAACTCAAAACTTTCCAAAAGCAACTCAAATACATCAAATAATGCAAAGGAAACAAACCCAATCGATAAAGGTTGAATCTTTAATCAAAAGCCCAAAATCAACCCAAAAGACTAACTCAGGCCTGCGCCTCGGAACTTGACAAAACTTATAAAATCCGACAACCCGTTCAATTACGAGTCCAACCATACTAGTTGCACTAAAAATTGACTCCGAATCGATGTTCAAAATTCAAATATTTGCTTTATGAATTTTTAGACAAAATCCCCCAATTTCATCTTTAAAATTCATCAACCAAATGCCAAAATCGAGTGTAGAACAATTATCCCAATCCATGTGATGAAAATTGCTATCAAAACTCACCTCAATCCAAGCCCCAAATCTCAAAATATAATAAAAGAACCAAAAACCTCGATTTAATATTGTTCTGCCCAGACCTCGTGGCATCTGCGACATCCCAGCCTCTTTTGCGGCGTCACTTCTATGACTAAATTTTTTCTTTTGAGATAACCACTAACTAGCCAACCCCTCGCGCTTGCCGATCTCCATCTGCTTCTGCACAACTGCTGGTGCGAAGCCAAATATGCTTTTGCACTCAAGCTCGCTTCTGCACCGAAGACCATCGCTTCTGCGAGGCCGCAGATGCGCCCCAATTTTCGCACCTACGAAGACTAAAAACTCCGCCCCTTTTTGCGAGTGCGACCGCATTACCGCACCTGCGCAAAACCAACCCCAGGTGCGCAACACCAGAACCAGCACTCTTTCAGCGATATAGCATGAGACAAAAATGATTTGAACCACGTCTGAAACTTACCCGAGCCCCTTGGGACCCATCCAAATATACCAATATGACCCATAACACGGACCTACACAAGGCCTCAAATCACACATAACCACATCGAAACAACGAATAGCACCTCAAATAACACTTAAATGAACTTTGAACTTTCAACATCCAAAACTCGCACTGAACATATCAAATCGACTCGGAATGAACTCAAATTTTGCACACAAGTCCCAAATGACATAGGGAAGCTATTCAGATTCCCGGAACCAAAATCCGATTCCGATTTCATCAAGGTCAATTTTTGGTCAAACTTATGAACTTTCCGAACCTTCAAATTTCCATCTTTCATCAATTAGCGTCGAATCCTTCTAGAAATATCCAAATGCAAATCCAGGCATACGCTCAAGTCCAAAATCACCATACAGACCTAACGGAGCCCTCAAAACTTCTTTCCAGGGTCAAATTCAAAAAAATCAAATTTGGTCAACTCTTCCAACTGAAAGCTTAAATCATGAAATTCATTTTTCTAATCGATTTCGATTAACCCGAAAACTATAACCGATGATCCACATAAATCATAATACATCACACGGAGCTACTCATACCCTCAAACTACCGAGCAAAGTGCAATTTCTCAAAACAATTGGTCGGGTCGCTACAGGACAGGACTACGCCCCGAGCTCAGGTTCTGAATTATTGAATTCCTTACATTTAGTGTCGATTGTTTTGCATGGTCGCATGTTGATATGAAAGTTATTCCGCCAGAAGTTACCATACACAAACTGAGCTTGGATCCTAGAATCCCTCCGTTGAGATAGAAAAAAAATCCTATTACCGAGGCCAGAAACAAATTTGTCAAAAGAAGAGGTAAGCCGCTTGCCTGATATTGGTTCAATCCGAGAGGTAAAGTATCCGGATTGGCTAGTTAACGTAGTAGTAGTTCCAAAGAAGAATAATAAATTTTGCATGTGCTTAGACTATAAGGTCTTAAATAAAGCGTGCCCAAAAGACTTTTTCCCATTATCAAACATTGATCAAATAATTGATGCAATAGCCGGGCACGAGTTAATGAGTATCCTCGATGCTTACTCCGGGTACAACCAAATCAAAATGGACCCAGAGGATCAGGAAAAAACTTTGTTTATCACAAATTTCGGCACATATTGTTACAATGTGATGCCCTTGGGGCTAAAGAACCTCGGAGCCACTTATCAACGGCTCGTGAACAAGATATTTGAAAAGAAAATAGGAAAAACCATGGAAGTTTACATAGATGATATGCTTGTTAAGTCTTTGAACGCAGGTGATCATCTCAAACACTTGCAAGAAACTTTTGACATCTTAAGGAAGAATAACATGAAGCTTAACCCCGAGAAGTATGCGTTCGGGGTCAGCTCTGGTAAGTTCTTGGGATTCCTGGTGTCATAATGGGGATCAAGGTTAACCCCGAAAAAATAAAAAGCCATCAAAGAAAAAAACTGTGGTTTTTCCCAAAAAAAAAAAACAATCAAATCACACAACAATTCACATGTACTATCATCACAATAACACAGCATGATCAACTTGTATCACAAGTGCCCATAGGTCACAACCTTTCCAAAGATTCCACGATATCAATAATTTCACAACAAAAAGCCCACTACTCAACACGACGTGTATGATATATCAATGACGACAACATAAATGGAAAAGTAACTCAGCAAAGAACAACATCTTCTTTAATCACAACTTCAAGAAAATAGATAAATGCTCTTGATAATTTCAATTTCAATTTATTGTTTAAGAATAACCTCAATAGTGCAAGTATCTCCACAAAAAGGCAACTCGACGATAAAAAATTCATGAAATGGTTAAAGTAGTATAATTCCAAATAAACATATAGGAGCAACTTGGAAAGTAAAGAATGTGACAGGTAACTACAACTTCAAACAAAGCATGTAATAGCGGACATGGCTAATAAAGGATATAATAAGTGACAACAACTTCCAATTTAACACATAAAGATGTCTTAGAGTTTTAAACCGATAGAATTTCCACATATAAGCCCGAGTACGTACTCGTCACCTCAAGTACACGGCTTTCACACTACACAAATAGCACAAATAACTCAATTCCTAAGGGGTTGTTTGGCCCCTACCCAAAGTTAGGCAAGACACTTGGCTCAACGAAGCTAGACCGATACTCTAAAATGGCCTTCTCGTGTGAAACAGCCTTCGGATGGCTCAAATCTAACAAAAATAATTTCATAACATAATTAAACTCATATGAACCAATTCCGGATAATAAAACTTTGGTCTTTTAATTAAAACTAAAAAATCAACCCTGGACCCGTACCTCAGAACCCGGCAAAATTTACAAAACCTAAACACCCATTGCGATGTGAGTCCGAATATATCTATATTATCAAATTCTGATATCGACTCGCCCTTTAAAATTTTGTTTTACCTTTTGAAAGATTTTTACAAAATTTCCCATTTTCATCCATTCAAGTTACTAACTTAATGGTATAATTGAGTATGGTATCATGAGATATAATCAATTTTAGATAAAGAACAGTTGCCCAAATCAAACTTATGAAAACCCCCTCCAGAATCACACAAACCGAGGTCTAAAACTCCAAAAATGAATAAAATTGTCGAATCCTCGAACTTAAGCGTTCTGCCGAGCCATTTCCGGATTTGCGGACAAAACTGAGCATTTGCGCATCTCGCTTTTGCGAGCCAAAATGTCGCATTTGCGGTCTTCACTTGCCAGCCCAATTCACGCACCTACGAGACATTTTTCGCATCTGCGATACAGCAAAAGTGACCACAACACTGCAGAAGCGGACGATCACCTAGGGCTCTATTTTCGCATCTGTGATCGACCTTCCGTAGATGCGGTCCCCTATCCGCAGAAAAGAATTAACAGGGCTTGCACAACTTTGCAGAAGTGACCAGCATTACGTAAAAGCAGTCACGCACCGGCGCCCAATGGTCCGTAGGTGTGACCACACCAGTTCTGCCAAACCAGCCTCACCCAATATGCTCTAAACAATCCGAAACCCGTCCGAAACCCATCCAAGCCACTCGGGACCCCGTCTGGATATACCAACAAGTCTCGTAACATAACATGGACCTACTCGAAGCCTCAAATCACATCAAACAACATCGAGATTACGGATCGCACCTCGAATGGAACTTATGAATTTTTAAATCTTCTTATTTCCAAAACTCGTCTCGAAACATATCAAAGCAACCTAAAATGAACCCAAATTTTGCACACAAGTCCTAAATGACATAAACGAAACTATTCCAATTCCCTGAACCCGATATCATCAAAGTCAACTCTCGGTCAAACCTCTCAACCTTCCAAAACTTCAATTTTTTAATTTTCACCAAAATGCATAAACCTCAAATCCAAATCTGGACACTCGCCTAAGTCCAAAATTATCATACGAAACTATTGAAATCTTCAAAATCCCATTTCGGAGTCGTCTACATAAAAGTCAGACTCCGGTCAACTCTTACCGCTTAAGCTTCTAAAACAAGAATCCTTCTTCCAAATTGATCCCGAATCATCCGAAAATCGGACTCCACCACACACGCTAGTTATAACATATAATACGAAGCTTCTTGAGACCTTAAGTTGTTGAAAGGGACGCTAATTCTCGAAACGACCGATCGGATCGTTACACATGACTTAGGTGTTAGCAAGAGTAGTAAAACTACCTAATATTTGATGAGGGTTTACGTTTCATGCACGTCTGTATAAGAAATATTTACAACATATGATCACTTAAAAGATAATCACGTGTAATTCTAACAAAAATTCATTGATACGTAAGCTGAGGATTAAATAATATTATACTGATAGCAGAAATTTTTTTTGCCCCATCTTAATTTTGATCGATCAAAGAATGTGTAGCTTGAACTTAATTGCTGGACAACATCTTAAATTCATGCATGATGCTTGTCCTTCCATATAATTGAACTGTTTTAGGAGTTTCACATGGTTCCATGCATGTTCTATCATACGCAATTTGCTTCATTTTGTTTCATCAATGTTGTCTGTGTCTTTAAGAAACGGCCTAAAATTATACCAAACTGAGATTCCTCTGTTATTTAATTTCCTCTTTCCTTTAGGTTTTTTGTATACTATTAGGAGAGGCCAATGTAACATTGTAGAAGCCGGCTTTCGTGTCATGTCCATGGACGAGCATTACTATTAACATTGAGAAACCAATGGTATTTTGTATGTTACTTGTATCATAATTCTATAAATATTCATTCCATGGTTTTTCTTTTTGCATGAAAATATCAACGCTAGGAGAACATATCTCAAATGGCCACTCAGTATTCTCCTTCATGGTTTCTCCTATTCGTCTTTTCATCTTTTCTATTCATCAATTGCAGTGTACTAGCGTATGAAAATGACCAAAAGGCATCTCCTTTCTCTTTCTTTCTTTCTTTTTTTTATTTTTTATTTTTTGCACTTTTAAACTGTCAAACATTACTTTGGTGATTCGAGTTAACAAGAATTATTCTAATACAGTTGCAATATTGATCAGTTTGTCACCACTGATTTACCGATTAACAAATTTCAGTCTCAAGTTTGGTGCTCTCCATGTATATAGTTAAAAGGTGGTGAGGTGTAGGCAAGCCAGCCTAGAGTCCTAATTTTTTCTTTTTTGGGTTGTGCCTTGCGAGAATGAAATTGAAGTTATTTTTAGATAACCTTCCTTATTATCTTATTCACTAATACTAGCATTTATTTGACTTATAATTATCTTTTCAATGATTCCCCGATATTGTAAAAGTGCTAAGCTAATTCTAAATACTAATGTATCATTTTTCCAACATCACTATTACGTGCATTTGAAGCAGGGGCGGCACCACAATATTAGTTGCGGGTTTAGCCGAACTCAGTACCTTTATTCAAACCATGTATTTGTATTAAAAAATCCAATGAATACGCACAAATTATTAATTTAGAACTCGGTAACTTAAAGAATTATAATTATAAAGTTCAAATTCTAGCTCCGCCTCTGAATTTTGAAGGTATCTACTAATCATGTTTAAGGTACAGGAGTACATTGTGTACATGGGCGACAGTCCAGAGGATGATCTTTCTGCTACATCTAAGCACATTAGCATTCTACAGGAGGCTCTTGGGAGGTCAGTGGTCCTGTAAAAAGTTTGATCATTAGTTATGTTGGACAAATTGAGTGTTCATTTGGAAAGATAGCCCATGACTTGCGTATAATGCCAAGATTACTCCAGTTTACTTTGGCATCTTCCCAAATTCTTCCTTTTCTTTTTCCTTTTCCTCTATTCTTTTTATATCTATACTTTAGTGATTAATTGGAATGGGGAAGTCCTACAGTAAAAATGAAATCGAAACTCATCAAACTATGGTTTTAATTACATGCATTCAGCAATGGTAGAGCTTCAGAATGTTTGATGTACAGCTATAAGAGGAGCTTCAATGGCTTTGCTGCCAAACTGACCGAGGAAGAGAAGAACAGAATCGCAAGTAAGTCAATATAGAATAAGTGAACCCTTAATTATACTGTATAGTAAAAGGTTCGTTGTTTTGTCAACCTTACTTAATTATTGTTGAAAAATATTTCGATGTAATCGGGAAATGTGGTTGGTAGAAAGAAGAAATTGAATATGAAATTAATTGGTAAGACTTTTTGAGGTGCTAATGAATTGCTTTATTTATCGAATTATTCATAATTTGCTACCAGTTAATGGCAAGTGTTCTCTCAAACAAAATTCTGAAACTAGCAATATGGGGGAACCCATTGAACTATTATTCCAAGTTCGATCCGGAAACTCATTTGTTAAATATGAAAAAGTTTTACTACAAACTCTTTTCTTATCATCTCATTAGAAATTCAGTTGGTCCTGTTTATAGACCAATATAATAGACACCCATTCGTGACTGATCCTATCAATACGAAGTGTCGTCTTTCAACTTTTCATGAAAAGTCACAACATTTCAAATAACACATAGAATATATGTGATGACATTGAATGTTGTATTTATAGTCCAAACAAATCACTATTATATATGAAATTTACTAACTACGTACAATACCAACCCTTCCAATCATATTGTCTAAATAAACTTTGTTTATTCACAGATATGGAGGCAGTTGTATCAGTGTTCCCAAATGGTAAAAAGGAGCTGCATACAACAAGGTCATGGGATTTCCTGGGTTTTCCTCAAGAAGTTATAAGAAGAACAAATGTGGAGAACGACCTTATTATAGGAATGCTAGACACTGGAATTTGGCCAGAATCAGATAGTTTCAATGACGAAGATTTTGCTGCTCCCCCAAGCAAGTGGAAGGGCACTTGTCAGACCTCAGCTAACTTCACTTGCAATAAGTACGTCTAATCAACAGAAAGATTGTCCCTTTTTTTTTAATGAGTCAAAGTACATGTAATATTCTTCTTTAGTAATTAATGGGTGAAGATGAGACTTGATCCGTGGTCTCTAGCTACTTGCTCTAATATCACGATGGAACATAATCTTGCTTGCATGTAAGGGAACATGTTGAGAGCATGATTAAGTTAATAAAAATATGCTTTCTAATCTAAGATTTTGAATGAGATGATCACACCTATATCTGTCTGCTAGTTACTTTACAATATTATATCGATTCTTTTCAGAAAAATCATCGGAGCCAAGTACTATCGAGTCAATGGAGAATTTCCGCCAGGCGACATCCAATCACCAAGAGACACAGAAGGTCATGGATCACACACGGCATCAACAGCAGCCGGGCGCCCCGTTAGCAGGGCAAGCTTGTACGGTCTTGGCTCAGGAACAGCTAGAGGAGGAGTACCTTCTGCAAGGATAGCTGTATATAAAATATGCTGGTCTGATGGTTGTTTTGATGCTGATATCCTAGCAGCATTTGATGATGCAATTGCAGATGGAGTTGATATAATCTCACTCTCAGTAGGAGGGTCTTTACCTTATGAATACTTTGAAGATTCAATAGCCATTGGAGCTTTCCATTCTATGAAAAATGGAATCCTCACCTCCAATTCTGCAGGCAATTCCGGACCTGATCCGCAAACAATAACCAACCTGTCCCCTTGGTCTCTCTCTGTTGCTGCGAGTACCATTGACAGGAGATTTGTCACGGACGTGCAATTAGGAAACGGTGAAGTCTATGAGGTGAGAAATCTTGCCCCCAATTTTGAGATATATATATATATATATATATATATTTGGACATGAGAGAGAGAAATATGTAGAAATAATGATATTTGATATAAAATACTTTAAAAACAATGACATTTGATACAAAATATCAAAAATAAATATGACTTTACTTTAAAAATGTAGGTAATACAGATATTTACATCTGATGTTGAAAATTTCTCTATCTTTTTAATTGTAAAAGTCATTTTTTTGTCTAAAAAATATCATTCTTTATATTTAATATATATTACATTTTCTTAACATCTTGCTATAATTACCCATAGAATAGACGAGTTCTCTTATTGTCTATTAGTGCTTTAAAAAGCTTTTTGGGTCTTGCTCGGCGCTTGCTCCAGAGCAAGGTACTTGCAAAATATATTGAGGTTCATGTATGGGGCTTAATTTTATTGTTATTCCCCAAACAACCAATTATGCGTCCTAAACACATGTATTGCTCAGCACGTAGGATTCACACAACACGTTCTACACAAAAACATTGCCAAATTTCTTAATTAATTACTAGAGTTTTGATCAAAATACTTTGACAAATGAATAATAAAAATTATATTCATATATAAAATATGAAGATTGAGATTAATCAAATAATGAATCATAGTAATATATGTGTACTAATTAAAAACATCGTGAAGGTAAATATTATTTGACTATTCCTTCGAAAATTAGATAGTCGAAATTTAAGCATAAACTACTGTTAGTACGTTTATACTACTGACAAAATGCTTTTTGGCTTAACACAAGCTTATATTTTGTTTTTGGTCCATCCTACACTATCATTTTTTGGTCCATCCCACCCCACCAGGAGGTTCAATAGTATTTCTACTTATTTTCTATCGTGACTTGAACACTCAATCTACTGATTGATGGCGGAGGTAATCTACCCCTAGAGTGAGCCTCACTTGGCTTGTTAATTTATACTACTTCAAAGTACTCGAAACTCCCTTTTAACAGAAAGAAAATACCTTTTAACTTAAATATATTTTTAAAGTTTAGCGAAACATGCTCTTAGTAAACTGTGATTAAGCATGAATGGGTGATACAATCAAGCTTAATTAGGAGGAATTCAGTCTTCTAATTTGACTTCACACTTGGTTAACCTTCTTTTGCAGGGGGTCTCCATCAACACTTTTGACCTCGAGGACGAGTACCCACTAGTTTATGGTGGAGACGTTCCGAATACTGAGGCAGGGTTTAATGGATCTGAATCCAGGTATTTAAGCAGTAGTTAGAGTGGAATAAACTCTTTATATATTGAGTTATATATATATGTAATAAAATCCTTTTACTGAATAGAATATCTAAAATATTATTTAAAAAATCCGTAAATTATAGGTACTGTGAAGAAAATTCATTGGACAAAAGTAAGGTTAGAGGCAAAATTGTGCTATGCGATTGGACTTACAACGGAACAATTATTGCTGGAGCTGCTGGAGCTATAATGCCGGATAATGGATTCAAAGATGCTGCATTCTCTTTCCCCATATCATCTTCATACTTGAGCACAAATGATGGCAACAATATTTACAATTACCTATATAAAACACGGTATTATTTCTAATTTCAATGAATGATTAAATAAGTAACAAAAGATAAATTATATTCTGATACTCTTCTAATATTATTATTTCTTCAGTAAACCAACTGGAAGAATTTTGAAAAGTAATGAAAAGAGATCAGAATCTGCCCCTTTTGTTGTTTCCTTTTCATCAAGAGGACCCAATCCAATTACAAATGACATTCTAAAGGTAACATTTAATTATGGTATCATCACCCTACTTCTTGCGTAAAACATTAGTAATATTTTCGATAGAATTTTATGTTTGTCACTAATTTCCAACATTAATGTGATAGCCTGATCTGAGCGCACCAGGAGTGGACATACTAGCAGCTTGGTCTGAGGGTACAACTCTCACAGGTAACCAGGGGCAAACCAGGAAATGAGAAGATTTTAAAAATATTAAATTTCAAAATCATAACCATCAAAGAACTCATGGCCTTAAACTCATTATATTTAAATTTTGGAACTGCCTACTGCAGGTGAACAAGGAGATAAGCGGGTAGTTCCATACAACATAATTTCCGGCACGTCTATGGCTTGTCCTCATGCTACAGGAGCAGCTGTCTATGTTAAATCATTCAATCCAACATGGTCTCCTGCTGCTATCAAATCTGCTCTAATGACTACTGGTATAGATTTTTAAGGCACTTCTGCTTCATGTTCATAATTGCAATAAATTGACCTTTTGGAGTGTCTGTCTTGTGGAAACCAAACATTATACAAAAACAACATCCAATAAAATAGATAACATTCCTTTAGCTTTTGTGTTTCTTCCTTTTGTGTACAGCAACACCTATGAGCTCCAGTGCAAACACTGAGGCAGAATTCGCATATGGATCTGGTCAAATAAATCCAATAAAGGCTGCACGTCCCGGTCTAGTATATGACATGGGAGAAATTGATTACATAAAATTCTTGTGTGGTCAAGGATACAGTACCAAGAATTTGCAGATTATTACAGGGGCTAAGACTTCTTGTACTTCTGAAACCAATATAACTGTTTGGGATCTAAACTACCCTTCTTTCACAATTTCTTCTTCGAAAAACACAAAGATCACCCGAGTATTTCATAGGACCGTCACCAACGTTGGTACGCCAGTTTCCACTTACGACGCAACTGTTGTAGCACCTGAGGGACTCACCATTCGGGTAGAACCGAGCATTCTTTCGTTCAGATCATTGGGGCAGAAGCAATCATTCGTGGTGTCAGTGACGGCAGAGATAACTGACTCTATGATATCAGGTTCATTGGGGTGGGATGACGGGGTGCATCTAGTTAGGAGTCCTGTTGTTGCTTATGCTTCTAATTGAAGCTTCAGAATACGAATTTATATTTTTTTTCCTCCTCTTTGGGTAATTCCTTTGATGTATAACCTTATTGTAATTCCTAACCTCAAGATAAGGGGGACGGTGTTGGATGTTGCCTTTTGGAATAAATTACCTCAAGCTTCATTTTTTCTTTTTAAGATTTTCCAAACAACTTATGTATTCTCTAGATGGCCGCCAAGCTTTTGTAGACAGAGACAAAGTTAAAATTTGAAGTTTATGGATTCAGTATTTTAGTTTTTTTAAGTTATTGAATTTTAAATTAATCATTTATATATATTCTATGAATTTCACAAGACAAATATAAAATTTGAACAAAAGTTACTCGGCTCGGCTGAATCAGTAAGCAATGTCTAGCTCTGCCTCTGTCTTTGGATGATTGAAAAGAGAATTAAGTTGCAGACAAATGAACTCATGCAACTCATCAAATATCGTTTTTCCATTAATCATTCATCAATAGAGCTTCTGAATCTTTGTATACAAGTCTACAACGATGAAATGAGAGCTTCAATGGTGTGTCATGATGCGAAATTGAAGGAGGCGACCAACACGCAGTTGGTTGATTCTGCCCAACGAAGACCATCATTAGTCATTCAAATTAAATTTAGAAAGTACTCCAACATTCCTTCCAACATGAAAATGTAATTAAAAGCAGAAAATTTTATTGTAAGGGTCACATAACCTATGTGAATGCAAAACTCTTTTATTATTATTTTTTTTATAACTCTTATTACTTCATAAGTGGACTAACGGATCTCACTTGCCTGCTTCAAAACAAATAACAAAAAGATAGCGATTTTAAAGTTTACATTTTTTCTAATTTATAAATACTTAATTTAAGGACAAGAAGCAACGAGAATATACTACTATATAACAAAATATTTCAACAAGTATCATTTTCCTTCTACAAGGGAAGTGTTAGGGCTCCGCCTTTTTGAACTTGACTTGACAACGAGAATGTTAGCAATAATAATCTGTATACATTTTAAAATAACTTTTAAACAATCTGTCAAGCACTTAGTAAAAACAGTGTAGAAACAGAAATAGTAAACAACAAAAACTGGAGAAGAACAGAAACAATGTATAATTATTTTTCAGAATATAATCGAGCCCACTTAGTTCAAAGTGTGTCCTTAAGAAAATTATTCCCCTCACAGTACTCGAAGTTGATGGAATATCGCCTCCCAGGATAGAACGATTATCTTACTAGAATAGTAGTACTTCAAATTCCGGTAGCAGCGAACCACTCAACAGCAATATATCACACAGAATAAAGAAGAAGAGAATTTTTGAGAATGTTTGATTGTAGATCAAAATCGCGTTGAATTCTGGAAAGAATCAAGAATTTGTAGCCGTTGGAGGTACTGATTCTGAATGTTTGCAACCATTCAGATCAGTCACCAAGTTTGGAGGGAAATTCGAAAAAATCCGGGAAGAGGGAAACCGGACCGGGTCGGTCAGAAGTCGGGGTCGCGCGCGGGCCAGGGTCGATCCGTGTTAGATGGATTCCTATTTATTAAATAATTAATTAATTAATTAATTAATTAAGGAAAAATTTGTCCAAAAAGATAATCAATCAATCAATCTTTGACACATCCAAAGCCAAAGCCGAAGCCGAGCCGAGCCGAGCGAGCGACGACAACAACGGCGTGAGGGGTCCTTGCCTCTTCAACCCTTTTAGCAACTAGAGAAGGTGTAATGTAATATATACACCTCTCTTTTTCTTTCTTTTTCCTATGTGGGACAAATGCTTTAACCAAAGCAAAAGGGGCCTTTTACATTCCCTTCACTTTTCATCCTATCATTTTTCATTCACCTATATCGATACCAAACAATTTCCCACATGAATGGGGAATGGCCATAATATAAAAGAATGCGCGGATGAGTGTGATATACAAGCGAAGATTGACTGCATCTGGATAAGTAGGTTTCCCTTTGAACTTTCCGTAGTGAACTTATATCGGATATTACTCGATCAATCGGTAGATTTCATATCTTCGAACCGTCGAACTTTGTTGTTTACCTAGACAACATAAGTCACACAATCAACCCTCAACCGTTTATGGTTCTCATGGTTGTGTTCGTTTCAGCCATGAACACCGCCTGGTTTCATGAGTGCATAGAGAATGGGCATTTACTTGTCATTCTTCTTTAAAGCGGTTTACACTTAACACTCACATAGGTGATTTCTAAACATGTGGTTCTATAGCCACATTATCTGGTCATATACCGCCAGATTTAGATATTCATTAAAAAACCTTAAGGCTTTATTAACTCACAAGCCATAAAGTTTTATCCTTATTTCTGAACATTGTCTTCATCCGAGAAGGGGTTGAGTTATTTGACAATGTTGAACTGTCAGTCATAACTTTATTTGATCTCTTTGAACTTAGCTTTTGGGATCTCCAGTTTGCTAGGTAGAGTTACCCCCATGATGACTTGTCCTCAGTCTTAACCCCATTCCCGTTGATGATCTACTAACTCCCTCTCTAGATAAGCCTTTTGTAAGCGGATCTGCTAAGTTATCTCTTGACTTTATATAGTCAATCGTGATAATGCCACTAGAGAAGAGTTATCTAACGGTATTGTGTCTCCATCGCATGTGACGAGATTTTCCGTTATACATTACGCTCCCTGCCGTACCTATTGCTGTTTGATTGTCACAATGTATACATATAGGAGCCAAAGGTTTGGGCCAGAATGGAATATCTTCTAGGAAATTCCGGAGCCATTCAGCTTCTTCACCGGCCTTGTCTAAAGCTATGAATTCGAATTCCATAGTGGATAGGACGATGCAAGTCTGTTTGGATGATTTCCAAGACACTGCTCTACTCCCAATTGTGAAAACATATCAACTCGTGGATTTAACTTCAGACGATCCAGTGATCCAATTTGCATCACTATACCCTTCAATCACTTCAGGATATTTATTATAATGCAAAGCATAGTCTTGAGTATGTTTCAGATAACCCAAAACTCGTTTCATTGCCATCCAATGAGTGTGATTGGAATTACTTGTGAACCGACTCAGTTTGCTAATAGCACATGCTATATCTGGTCGTGTACAATTCATGATATACATTAGACTTCCCAACACTCTCGCATGGTCCCCTTGTGATTTACTTTAACCTTCATTCTTTTGAAGTGCGTAACTCACATCAATTGGAGTTCTGGCAATCTTGAAATCCAAGTACTTGAACTTTTCAAGTATTTTCTCTATGTAGTGAGACTGTGATAATGTTAAACCTTGTGGAGTTCTATGAAATCTGATTCCTAAGATTACATCAGCAACTCCTAAGTCTTTCATGTCAAATTTGCTAGCCAGCATGCGCTTTGTAGCATTTATATCTGCCATATCTTTGCTCATTATTAGCATGTCATCAACATACAAACAAACAATGACTTCGTGGCCTGGAGTGTTTTTAATGTAAACACATTTATCACACTCATTAATTATAAAGCCATTTGCCAACATGGTTTGGTCAAATTTAGCATGCCATTGTTTAGGTGCATGTTTAAGTCTGTAAAGGGACTTTACAAGTTTGCACACTTTCTTTCCTTTACCAGGAACCACAAAACCCTGGGGTTGTTTCATGTAAATTTCTTCCTCCAAATCACAATTTAAGAAAGCTGTTTTAACATCCATTTGGTGAATTTCAAGACCATACAAGGCTGCCAGAGCCACTAACACCTGAATGGACGTTATTCTTGTAACAGGCGAGTATGTGTCAAAATAATCAAGACCTTCCTTTTGTCTATAACCTTTGACCACAAGCGTTGGCTTATATTTGTCAATAGTGCCATCGGCTTTCATTTCCTTTTAAAAATCCATTTAGAACCTAAAGGTTTTGTTTCTAGGAGGAAGATCAACCACTTCCCATGTGTGGTTATCTAAGATTGATTGAATTTCACTATTGACTGACTTTTTTCAAAATGCTGAATCAGGAGATGACATAGCCGCCTTGAAAGTTTGAGGCTCATTTTCAAGAAGGAATGTCACAAAATCTGGACCGAAGTAAGTGGATGTCCTTTGACGTTTGCTACACCTTGGATTTTCTTCGCTAGGGGCATTCTCCTTTGGTTCTTCCCATGGTCGTTTAAATCTTTCATTCGACGACTCGCATTCAATTTTATACGGATAGATATTTTCAAAGACTTCAGCATTATCAGATTCAATTACCGTATTATTGTCACACCCCAACTTTGGGGAGTGTGGCCGGCACTCGGCACCCGAAGGCCCGAGCGAACCAACCATAGCATCTGTGACATGTAATATGAATAATAGGCCGACAAGGCTGCAACATGACACTAACAAGACCCAAATGTATAATCCTACAAACAGAAGAACCCAACAACAACCTATATATATATATATATATATATATATATATATATATATATATACACATATATAGCTAAGGCTAACAAGACTATATAGTCATGCTAACTGTACAGGGGGCCGACTAGGCCATGCAAAACATATATACACTTACAACTGGTCTGCAAGCCTCTAAAAGAGCAACACAATATCAACAAGTCGGGATAGGGCCCCGACATACCCCAAAACAATACATATACATATGCATATGTACCTATAG
Source organism: Nicotiana obtusifolia (assembly GCA_002018475.1). Lineage (NCBI taxonomy): Eukaryota > Viridiplantae > Streptophyta > Magnoliopsida > Solanales > Solanaceae > Nicotiana > Nicotiana obtusifolia. Next base: position 168,736 of record MCJB01051952.1, read on the forward strand.
ACTCACAACTAGCAACTCCGAAGAAGTGGAGTGCGACACTCAACCGCTGATCTCAGTGTCCTACTGCGGAGGCACGCTGGCCTGTCTATCAGCACCTGTGGGCATGAACACAGCGCACAAAAGGCGTCAGTACGAAATATGTACTGAATATGTAGGGCGGCAAGGACAAGCACAAATAAGGTAAATAATATGAGAAGGGATTTACAAATAACCTAAAACTCTGTTCAAAGCCACTGAGGGCGACCATATCCACAACATAAATGTAAATGCGTGCTCGTAAAATCATTCCTCACTGTGGAGGTATATATATCATATCATATAACAATAATAATAAATCCCTTTGTGGGGTGAGCTCATCATCACAACATCATCTCTGCCCAACTGATCAGTGGCAATGCACAGCTACTTGCCTACCCGGCCGCCTACAACACGGCTCGGTAAAGAAGAAACATGTCTAGGTGCACATATAAGTGCCTACCCGGCCGACTATAGCGCGGCTCGATAATGAAAATAAACACACATATATATATACATAAGTGCAATGCAAGACCGACCTCAGAAGAGATATCATGACAAGAGTCGAAGTGACCTATTGTCGATATCCTTCGACTATTTTATTGTCCCTACGTCCTTTGGTTTCCAACCATGAGACAACCAGCACAAGAAACATGGAAGTTACGTAGTACGGATTTATTTGAAGTAGAAATCATGTTCAAGCTATCAATAACCATGATCAATATGGACGTCGGAAAAAGAACGAACAAAAGAATTTTAATTCTCTTTGAGTGATGAACAAGGAAGGATGTGAATACTTAAATCTTCTTCGATATGAGTCATTCATATGAAAAGGGTAGATTTAATCCTATTTATCAATTTGGAGTGGAGCAGTTCGAATTTGATGAAACAATCCAATAAACGTTCATTCAATTCTAGTCATGCCGAAAGATATAAAGAAGGACCCTACATACCTCGTTGATAGAGCTATACGCGTCTTCCGGGTCCTTGAATACCTTATGAATGGCTACCTACACAAAATGAACTATTCGAGATCAAATCAAACTCATAGCTCATGAGAGTCTTCACTTAGACATTTAAGCAAGCAACTCGCGGGCATAAGTTCGTAGGCTCTTTTCTAGTTCAATTTTCCCGCAAAGCACTACAAAATTTTTACTTTCCTACTCCCCCTCATCAGTGCAATCCTATCCATACCACCATAACTCCAAGAAACATGCTAAAATTACATAAAATAGCCCAACAGCAACACAAAACAGTCCACCAACCAATAACATTACTAACAAGCCTTTCGATGTATATCTCACAAGTTCTATCTTCAACAACCTAGCCATAACTTGGATAATCTTAAATACATGTAGGGTAAGAGGTTCCTTACCTTCAAAAAGAAAGAACAACTCCAATTTGACCTTAATTAGCCACGAAATAGACCCCCAACAAAAACAAGGAAGCGAAACTAGCAATCAATTAGCGTTTTTCGGCACTAGAATCGCTTTAGAAGACTTGAAATCTCCTAGGGTTGATATTAAAACGTGAGGGAGTGTTTTTCAGAACATAAACAACTTTAAAAAACCTCCCACACGAGCTGGAACAACAGAAAAATCAGCAAGAACAAGAAGAACAAGAAACTTACTAGCGCCACGGGATTCCCGATACTTGATTTGTGTTGATTGCCCTTTGTTTTGGTCTTGGATCATGGGAGAATTTTGAGAGGAATTTCTTAGGGTTTCTATGCTCTGTAAATTCTGGAAATACTGACTAAAAATTGGGGTTGGGGTATTTTTTATAAATCCCCAAGTCTTGGCCGACATATGTGGACCCCGTAGAGAGCTATTTGGAGCAGTCTCGCGAAAACGCGAATATCACCCAACCCAGAGATCTTATCGAGAAACGGTTTAATGAATTAGAAACTAGGCTCATAGATCTTCAATTTGATAGGTGGATCACCCCATAACACCAAGTATATTGAGAGAAAAGCTCTTTCACATTTGACCCAAATTTCAGTAAAATTTACAAGCGTAACTTGCGACAAACTTTTTTTTCAACTTCCGTGTCACAACTCATTTGACTTCAAAACTTAACACATGACTATCATCCTATTTAAATACCTCAAAAAAAAATACCTTCTTACCATGTTAGCAACCTTACGATACGACAACGCACGAACAGACGAGGTGTAACATCTTTCCCCCCTTAAAAACATTCGTCCTCGAATGTTGAGGGATATCTCAACTCTCAAAATTTTTAAAAATTTCGACAGAATTTCCTCTGTAAATAGGACTATCCAAAACCTGTCAAGCAGCTCAAACCAATATCCAAAGCCACACAGGGCCACACAACACATAACAATTGCAATTTGGCTTCACACGACCATCTAAGTATGCAGAAATCAAAATAAGTTAGCCATAACTCACCTTAACTGTCATCTACCGTGGTCCGAGATGTACTTGCTGCACCTGACTCAGCAATAACACCTAAAGAAACATATATATATATATAGCTAGAGAAATGGAAATAAGAAAGGAAGTGTCGTAGTACAAAGATGTCAATGTAAACCTGAAGTCTGGAACAAATGGGGGTATCGGGCTTTCATATCTTCTTCAGCCTCCCACGTCATCTCTTCTACATTATTATTCCGCCACAATACCTTAACCGAAGCTACCTCCTTAGTTCTCAATTTACGAACTTGACGATCTAAGATGGCGATAGGAACTTCCTCGTACGACAAGTCCTCAGTAACTTGAATATCCTCAATAGGGGTGATATGAGAAGGATCTCCTAAGCATTTACGAAGCATGTAGACATGAAATACCGGATGGACTGCCTCTAGCTCTGGTGGCAAATCAAGTTTATAAGCAACTTGGCCAATTCTCTGCACGATCTGATACGGCTCGACATACCTGGGGCTAAGCTTGCCTTTCTTGCCAAATCTCATTATGCCTTTCATAGGCGATACCTTCAAAAATACCCAATCTCCCACGGCAAACTTCAGATCTCTACGTCGGTTATCTGCGTATGACTTCTGTCGGCTCTGAGCTGTTAATAACCTTTCTTGAATTAACTTAACTTTCTCTACCGCTTGTTGCACCAACTCAGGTCCTAATAACTTTGTTTCACAGACATCAAACCAACCAATAGGGGACCTGCACTTCCGCCCGTATAAAGCCTCATATGGCGCCATCTGTATGCTAGAGTGGTAGCTATTATTGTAGGCAAACTCAATAAATGGCAAATGATCTTCCCAGCTTCCTTTGAAGTCCAATACACAGGCTCGTAACATATCCTCGAGCGTCCGAATAGTACGTTCGNCATAAGTTCGTAGGCTCTTTTGTAGCTCAATTTTCCCGCAAAGCACTACAAAATTTTTACTTTCCTACTCCCCCTCATCAGTGAAATCCTATCCATACCACCATAACTCCAAGCAACATGTTAAAACTACATAAAACAGCCCAACAAGAAAGCCAAGTCCATAAGAGTTCATAAGAATCGCAAAAGCTCATTCTATGGGGGTTTCTACCCAATTTCTAGGTTTAATTACTTGTAAGGCTCAAATAGATGAAGAGAAGGTTAAATCATACCGTAAAAGTTGAATAATACTCTACAACTTGAGTTATTTCAAGACAAAGCTTTCTTTCGAAAATCAAAACAACGAGAAGTCTACGATATTATGATTGTCATGTGATTCCTTATGTTGTAATCACTTGATTTGCCTTTGAAGTTGATTGTGATTGATGGAGAATAATTTGGGAGAGTATAAGGGCTGATCAGGGTTTAGTCATGATGAAAATGAGGGCCAAAAACGTTGGAGGCCTCTATTTATATCACTTAAGTGGGGTCCACTGTTCTGTGGCAGTTTGCACCCTTGTACGGAAATGCGAATTTCTCTCTACTCGGATGTCGTATCGACAAACGGTTAAATGCGCTGGAAACTAGACTCGTAGATCTTAGATTTGATAGGTGGATCACCCCATAACTCCAAGTACATTGAGAGAAAAGATCTTTCACATTTGACCCAAATTTCAGTGAAATTTACAAGCGTAACTTGCGACAAACTTTTTTCAACTTCCGTGTCACAACTCATTTGACTTCAAAACTTAACGTATGACTATCATCCTATTTAAATACCTCAAAAAAAAAAAACCTTCTTACCATGTTAGCAACCTTACGATACGACAACGCACGAACACACGAGGTGTAACATCTTTCCCCCCTTAAAAACATTCGTCCTCGAATGTTGAGGGATATCTCAATTCTCAAAATTTTTAAAAATTTTGACAGAGTTTCCTCTGTAAACAGGACTATCCAAAACCTGTCAAGCAGCTCAAACCAATATCCAAAGCCACACAGGGCCACACAACACATAACAATTGCAATTTGGCCTCACACGACCATCTAAGTATGCAGAAATCAAAATAAGTTAGCCATAACTCACCTTAACTGACATCTACCGTGGTCCGAGATGTACTTGCTGCACCTGACTCAGCAATAGCACCTAACGCAACATATATATATAGCTTGAGAAATGGAAATAAGAAAGGAAGTGTCGTAGTACAAAGATGTCAATGTAAACCTGAAGTCTGGAACAAATGGGGGTATCGAGCTTTCATATCTTCTTCAGCCTCCCACGTCATCTCTTCTACATTATTATTCCGCCACAATACCTTAACCGAAGCTACCTCCTTAGTTCTCAATTTATGAACTTGACGATCTAAGATGGCGACAGGAAATTCCTCGTACGACAAGTCCTCAGTAATTTGAATATCCTCGATAGGGGTGATATGAGAAGGATCTCCTAAGCATTTACGAAGCATGGAGACATGAAATACCGGATGGACTGCCTCTAGCTTTGGTGGCAAATCAAGTTTATAAGCAACTTGGCCAATTCTCTGCACGATCTGATACGGCCCGACATACCTGGGGCTAAGCTTTCCTTTCTTGCCGAATCTCATTATGCCTTTCATAGGCGATACCTTCAAAAATACCCAATCTCCCACGGCAAACTTCAGATCTCTACGTCGGTTATCTGCGTATGACTTCTGTCGGTTCTGAGTTGTTAATAACCTTTCTTGAATTAACTTAACTTTCTCTACCGCTTGTTGCACCAACTCAGGTCCTAATAAGTTTGTTTCACCGACATCAAACCAACCAATAGGGGACCTGCACTTCCGCCCGTATAAAACCTCATATGGCGCCATCTGTATGCTAGAGTGGTAGCTATTATTGTAGGCAAACTCAATAAGTGGCAAATGATCTTGCCAGCTTCCTTTGAAGTCCAATACACAGGCTCGTAACATATCCTCGAGCGTCAGAATAGTACGTTCGGCCTGTCCGTCTGTCTGTGGTTGGAAAGCTGTGCTAAGACTAATATGAGTACCCAACCCTTCTTGGAAAGATCTCCAGAAATTGGCTGTAAACTACGCACCTCTGTCAGATATGATAGAAATTGGAACTCCATGTAATCGAACTACCTCTTTGATATACAATCTGGCATAATCTTCAGCTGCGTACGTAGTTTTGACAGGCAAAAAGTGGGCTGATTTTGTAAGCCTGTCCACAATAACCTTGATGGAATCGAACTTCCGACGAGAACTGGGCAACCCTGTAATAAAGTCCATATTAATAGCTTCCCACTTCCATGTTGGGATCTCAATATTCTGAAGCAATCCATCAGGTTTTTGGTGTTCAACCTTAACCTGCTGACAATTCGGACACTGAGCCACAAATATAGCAATGTCATTCTTCATGCCATTCAACTAATATAACTGACGAAGGTCGTGGTACATCTTAGTGGAAACGGGATGACGAATACCGAGATTGGTGAATCTCCGTCATAATTTGCTTGCGAAGTTCCCCAACATTAGGTACACACCATCGACCTTTGTATTTAAGAACTCCGTCATCTGATATCTCGAAAAATTGCTTTTTTTGAGAAGAGATGCCTTCCTTGATCATAACCAATTCGGAATCTTCAAACTGTCGTGCTTTCACTTCAGCTACTAGTGATGACTCCGCAGCTTTTTGAACCACAACACCCTCGTCACCTGTGTTAAGTAACCGCACACTCAGACTGGACAATCGATATAGATCTTTGGTCATCTCTAGCTTATCAGCTTCCACATGTTTAAAACTACCCATGGACTTACGACTCAATGCGTCAGCTACGACGTTTGCCTTTCTCGGATGGTACAAGATATCAACATCATAGTCCTTTAGTAATTCAAGCCACCTTCGTTGTCTCAAGTCTAACTCTTTTTGCTTAAATATATACTGTAAACTCTTATAATCTGTGTAAATATCAACGTGAACTCCATAAAGATAATGACGCCATATTTTCAGGGCAAATATAACGGCTGCCAACTCGAGATCATGAGTCGGGTAATTCTGCTCATGCTTCCTTAATTGCCTTGAAGCATATGCTATAACCTTGCCGTGCTGCATCAAAACACACCCCAATCCAACCCTTGACGCATCACAGTATACCACATAGCCTTCAGATCCTTCAGGAAGTGCTAGAACAGGCGCTGACGTTAATCGACTCTTCAATTCCTGAAAGCTCTTTTCACAAGCATTAGACCATTGAAAGTTAGCTGCTTTATGTGTCAATTTTGTCAAGGGTGCAGCAATAGAAGATAAATTCTCCACAAACCTCCGATAATAGCCAGCTAAGCCCAAGAAACTACGCACTTCCGTAGGAGTTGTAGGCCTCGGCCAATTCTTTACTGCCTCGATCTTCTGACCATCCACCTTGATGCCCTCATCTGAGACGATATGTCCAAGGAATGCCACCGAATTCAACCAAAACTCGCATTTAGAGAATTTAGCATACAACTTATGATGTTGCAGCGTCTGCAATACAACTCGCAAATGATCTGCATGCTCCGCTTCTGATCTAGAGTATATCAGAATATCATCAATGAACACAATCACAAAGATGTCAAGAAATGGCTTGAAGACCCGATTCATTAAATCCATAAAAACTGCTGCCGCATTAGTGAGACCGAAGGACATGACAAGAAATTCATAATGGCCATATCTGGTCCGAAAAGCCGCTTTCGGGATATCTTGCTCCTTGACTCGCAACTGATGATATCCAGACCGAAGATCGATCTTGGAAAAGTACTTCGTGCCCTGTAACTGATCAAATAAATCATCGATTCTGGGAAGGGGGTACTTGTTTCTTAATAGTCACCTTGTTGAGCTGACGATAATCAATACACATTCTCAACGAACCGTCTTTCTTACGAACAAACAATACCGGTGCACCCCACGGAGAAGTACTGGGCCTGATAAAACCTTTATCTAGAAGATCCTTCAATTGAACTTTCAATTATTTTAATTCAGCAAGGGCCATTCTATACGGAGGAATAGATATAGGCTGAGTATCTGGAAGTACATCAATAGCAAAGTCGATTTCCCTTTCGGGAGGAAGGCCAGAAAGTTCATCAGGAAATACATCAGGGAATTCATTAACAACAGGAACTGACTGAAGAATTGGAGGTTTCGCCTCCATATCTTGCACTCGCACCAGATGATAAATATATCCTTTCGCAATTATCTTCCGAGCCTTAAGGAAAGAAATAAACTTCCCTTTTGGCGCTGCAACATTGCCCTTCCACTCAATAACAGGCTTGCCTGGAAAATTAAAATGAACAATCTTCGCCAGGCATTCTTCATTAGCATAGCAAGAAGCCAGCCAATCCATACCCATGATAATATCAAAATCAACCATCTCCAATTCATGCAAATCAACTAACGTATGGCGGTCATAAATCATCACATCACAATCTCGATATACCCGTTTAACTATCACAGGCTCACCCACGGGCGTAGATACCTTAAATGACTTACGTAATAATTCAGGCCCTTTATTACACTTGCTAGCCACAAACGGAGAAATATACGACAATGTAGAACCGGGATCTATCAAGGCATACATATTAGTGGAAAAGACAGATAATATACCTGTAACCACATCCGGAGATGACTCTAGGTCCTGACGGCCCGACAATGCATATATACGGTTCTGCTGACTGCCTGAACTGGACACTCCTCCTCTGCCTCTACCTCTGCCAGCCGATGTCTGCATACTCTGCCTAGAAGGGCGCACTGAAGAAGAAGAACTCGCTCCAAATGCCGTTGGCTGAGCCATACCACCACCGCTTCCCCTTGGACAATATTTCATAATATGACCAGGCTGTCCACAAGCATAACATACATTAGTACCCTGACGACACATCCCAAAATGAGCCCTACCACATCGATCACAACGGGACACTAGAGGCCTGGTTTGGCTAGACTCGCCTCTAAAATGCGGGCCTGATATCCGCGAACTCTGACCTGGACCCGAATAGGTAAATCGATCATATCGAGGTCTCTGAAACTGTGGAGGGGCACTAGTTACAGAT